>VWYK01115907.1:0-12011 GCA_013399775.1 Semnornis frantzii | reverse complement strand
GGTCCAGAGGAAGGCCACGAAGATGATCAGAGGGCTGGAGCAGCTCTGCTATGAGGACGGGCTACAAGAGTTGGAGCTCTTCAGCCTGGAGAAGAGAAGGTTTTGAGGAGACTTTATAGTAGCCTTCCAGTATCTGAAGGGGACCTACAGGAAGGCTGGGGAGGGACTATTGACAAGGTCTTGCAATGACAGGACTAGGGGTAATGGGTTTAAACTGGCAGAGGGAAGATTTAGACTGGATGTCAGGAGGAAGTTCTTTACAGTGAGGGTGGTGAGGCACTGGCACAGGTTGCCCAGGGAGGTTGTGGCTGCTCCCTCCCTGGAGGTGTTCAAGGCCAGGTTGAACGAGGCCTTGAGTGACCTGTACTAGTGGGAGGTGTCCCTGCCTATGGCAGGGGTTTGGAACTAGTTGATCCTTGAGGTCCTTTCCAACCTTACCATTCTATGATTCTACCTGTATTGAACAGCTGCAATATTTGGTTGGCTGCTCTGGTTCACTGGTGCATATTTCACAAAAACAGTGCCAGAAGGTTATCCACAAAAGCAAAGGCTTTTGCTCCTCAGTGATTATCTTAATTATATTTTTCTATTCATATTGTCTAAAGATACCTCAAGATACCTCGCAGCTACATTGCAAAAAATTGAATTCCTCGGGACTGAAGAACTTATTTTCCGATGGAGGAGAAGGATTCAGAGATATGTAAGTACAAAATGACAGGTGAAGTAGAACCGAGGGCTACATGCATGCTCTTTAAGGTGTCCTGTATCTTGTATCCCAGCAAAGGCAAGGCTTCTGCTGCTCCATGCTCCCAGGTGCACTCAGCAGCTAGGCCACGCCCACACCCACATATATCCATATACATGTAAACGTAGAAAAAAGCCCAGTTGGTACTAACTAGTGGCACCAGTAACCTCATCTTGCTCCTCTCCCTGGCTGATCAGGATGAAAAATTTAAGAGTAAAATAGAGCATGGATGCCTCCAGCATCAGACACCCATTTTGCCCAGGATGCAGAATACTATTCTCCCTTTTTGCTGGCACCTAGACAAACAGACACCTTCCAGTGTATTCCTCCATTAAGCAGGCATAGATACCCAGTCCACCCAAGTCTGTCTGGACCTAGATCTTCATTCTGCCCATGAAGGCATAGAAACACCAATGGGTCTCCCAGTTGAACTGCAACCTCTGAAGCTGAATGGAACCCCATAGTTAGCCAAACCTCATGTTATCCAAAGTGATCTGTGGTCTCAGCTCTAGGGATACCCTCGCCCCATGCTCCACTCACTGGTCCAACTCGATACTGGCCAGTGTCATTTCCTGACAGCACCTTCCTTGCACCCCATAGTGGCTTCACAGCCACATGGGCCTCTCACCTCTGGCCCACGCCAGTCGCTGGCACTCAGGTTTTCCCCACGTGTGCACACAGGCTAGGTTGCTCTGCGCCCAGGAAGATCACTAAAAATTGAACTTAATGAGAAGATGAGACCAACGTTGCTAACCAGGCTTAAGCAACAGCAGACAAGTGCCTATTTATGTGCAGCTGGCTCCTTTCATACTCCTCTCTCTTTTTTTCCCCAAACCATCTTTGTTTTCCTGACTTTGGTCCACTAAACATCCCACAACAAGTCTTGCGCAGTACTGAAATGGTCTTTCCTGCATTCCACAGCAACGTCCAAAGCCCTGGGCAGTGTCACTACTCTGTGGGGCAACCCAGAGAGCCTCCCCACTGAATCCTAGTAATTTTAGCAGATATGAGGAACCTCATCTGCGAGAGTTACAAATAGAAGTACCTCAGCAATGTCTAACCATTACAGGATCATACAGAAAACAAAAATGTCAGTTTAAAAAGTGGAAAAGTGGTGCAAGCAGTGAATGATCACTACATATGAAGATCCACACTTAGGTATCCAAGATGCCCTGTACCAAAGAAACACTGTGACAGAAGATGCCTTGAGCTTTGTTTCTTCCAACTATTCATCCTTTAAGATACCTAGATTGTACAACATGAAGACTAGCAATCTGTCATGGCATGAACAAAGTACTAGCTGTTCCAGTCTGAAGCCAATACAAAATGAATAATTTAGTGCAGAATTATCCAAGGAAAAAGGTAAAGCTAAGACAAGAGATTGCACTTTAGTAAACAGTTTTACATTGCCTGGCTTCTCAAATAAGGAAACAACACACCAGACATCAAAGGTCACATCTAAGACATACAAAGTAACATGGTAAAGTCAACCTCTTGCTGTATGGAATTTTGTTTTTTGCAAATCTTTTTCATTCCTTTAGATTTGTTAAACGCACTAAAATCAGAAAAAGGTTTGAACACTTCTAGCATATTACAACCAAAGCTGTCAGAGGCATCATGTGTTTTATTGCTCAAGAGACTAGCAGCAGATAAACCTGCATTCTCATTTGGTATCCTGCAACTCTGGTGATCCTTTGGTATTTTAGTATAATATGAAATAATCCTCTCTCTTTGGAATATTTCATTCTCATTCTTACTATGATTAAGCATATTATTACTTTCTTCCTTCCCACACCAACATGATCTATTCTGAACAGAGTATATTAAGTATCTTGTCCAAGGTTATATAAGATAATCCCAAAAAGTTTGTATAAAAAAGGTTTCTTAGATCACAGTCTACCTTCTTACTGGCAGAACTGTCAGTCATTTACCATTATTCACTGTCTTGCACAATTATTACACAAATGTACCATTTCTGATGTAAAATACAAATCTAAATGGAAGAAAAAGATCAGTGAAAACCAAAATTCCAAGTAGGCAGTTTAGCCTTCCACCACTAAGTGATGAGGGGGAAAGGTGAAGGTTTTTAGAGCTAGGGTTAGCTATGATAATATAGGCTCCTAAAAAAAAATTGTGATGAGGCCATACTAATGACAATGTCCTTCTTCCATAAATATCCAATTTCATCCAGAGATTGGATTTGTGTAAATAACATGAAGTAACACTTTCTAATTATTCCACTCAAGCTGTGCTTTTATGCATAAATAAAGTTCTTGAAGAAAACTAGAGGAGAAAAGCCACAAAAAAGCCATATAGCAGTAGATTAGGGGATAGATTGGAAACTCTAGAAATAGAAGAACTGAAATCCTCATCCCTGCATTTGTTCTCCTTTTCAGTAATTCCTTTGTGTTAAGTAAATGCACAACAAATGCCATAACTACAAACTTAATTTCATCTAGTGTGTACAATAAGTGGAAAAAAGGTCTGGTCAGCTGGGAGAATTACAGAAATATTGCCAGAGAACGTAGAGATGTGACAAGAAAGGCCAAAGCTCTCTTGGAACTGAATCTTGCCAGGGAGGTGAAAGAAAATGAGAAGAGCTTTTTCAAATACATCAGTGACAAAAGGAAGAGCAGGGAAAAGGTGGGCCCACTATGAAATTATATGGGGCATATAGTAACAGCAGATGCAGAGGTGGCAGTTGCTGAATACCTTCTTTGCAGACTGCCCTAGATGATCCTGCTTTTGGGTTGGACTCACTGGTCTCTGGAGGTCTCTTCCAACTTCTAACGTTGATTCTGTGATTCTGCATTGGGTTTGGCTTAGCTATAGTAAGTTCTATAACACAGTAGTGTTTTGGCTACTGCTGAGCAGTGCTCACACAGTACCAAGGCTATGCTTTTCAAGCATTGCCCCTTCCCTATAGTAGACTGAGGGATGGGCAAGATCCTGGGAGATGACGCTACCTGGACAGCTGACATAAACTGACCAGAGAGGTATTCCATACCATATGATGTCGGTTCAGGTATAAAAGCTAAGTGAAAGAAAGGAATGGGGGGGCATTCATTGATGGTGTTAGTACTTCAGAGCAGCCACTATGTGTATTGAAGGCCTGCTTCCTATTGAGTGGCTGGACATCTGCTGGTGGGAAATAGAGATCAGCATCTTTGTGTACTCTTGCTTCTGCACGTGGCCATTGTTTTTGCTTTTTGTCCTATCAAATCTCTCCTGTCTTGACTCGCTGGCCTTTTGTCTTATTTTGCCTCTCCTCTGTCTATCTAAGAAGGGAGCGATAGAGCAGCTTTGGTGAGCATCTAGCCTCAAGCCATGGCCAAACCACCACAAGCATTTTCCAGCATCTTGTAATGAAATAAAAAAACTCAAAATTGTGTAACCTGTTCCAGAAGTTCCAGCATTATTCCTTATGCCCCTGAATATTTTTGTTTGTTTGGGGTTTTTAATTGTTGGGTTTTGGGGTTGTTTTTTTGAAAGAAAAGTCAAGTCAGAAGCTGGTTTCTATAACTGCATCTCAAGAGACTTACAAGTGAAACATTAAACAGAAAGTATTGCCAATATCCAAACTGTGTCTCTATCCAAATATACTCTTAATTGGAATTTATTGAATGTTATTGGATGAGTGGGTCACCTTTGGACAACATAGTAAGTGCAAAGTCAATGATGCAGAACATTTTTTTTAAACAGTATCTGCATTTAAATACCAGGTTATCCTGATTGTACAGTGACAAAACCTTTAACAAAGGAAATTGTTTAATTTGTGATAACTTATTGGAACTACAGTGACACACTGTGGCAGGGCACTCAAAAATCCCTTCTTCCCCCTTCTCTGTCTCGGGTGGTGTGAATGGGGGAAGAAGACATGAAGCTGCTTTCCCCCACCCCCACAGGCTTGAAGGGGGAACAGCAAAGACACCTTTTTCCATATGTGTACTGTCTCATGGGAAAGCCCGTGCTGGAATTGGCTGATGATTAGCTGGATTCTTCGTGCCCAGTATATATATGGCATGGACACATTGTCTGGGAAGATTTTAAATAGAGCGAGGTAAAAAGCGTGTATCCAGCTTTCACACTGTTCTGTGCAGTTCTGCTCTAGTCCTGCACTTGCACAGTTCCACCACCACCACCCCCCAAGTCTGAAAATCCTGCAAGTCAAGTCCTCTTGAGAGAGAGAGAGAGCCACCAGCGGCACTTGGAGCTGGGTTCTCTTTGTACCACAGCATCCTGGCTTCCTACTGGAAGGACCCTGCCTCTGCCATAAACTGCTACTGTTGTAAGAACACGCCGGCAGTTTGGCTTTTTCCCTGCACTGCTAAAGCAGTGCTGCTTCACAAGATTTACCTAGCGGAAGTGAGACACACTGACTTTGTTGGGTTTTTGTTTGGATTGGACTTAATGCCATGTGGATCCACGACTGGATTATAGCTTGCAGTTTCAGAGGATGCTGCAGAGATTCAGCAGGGATCATCTGTAAATTCCTACTCCAACTTTGTGAATAAAATCAGCCATTCCGTTGACTCTCTGCTCAGCCTGATTTATGAGTAGGGTAAAGCCATCTTGTAGCTTAGCCTTTTCCACTCTCTGACTTTCCTAAATTACTAAAATTGCCCATAAGCATCCTTGTGAAGATTTTCAACTGAATTAGAACTTGTAAATAAAATTTAACTAGTTTTTATATATAGTTTAGGGGCGGGGCTTTCAGGAAAGTAAAAATAACTGTATTTTTATAATTCCTGCCTTGGCCAATTAATTATCCCAACCAAATCATGCACCACATTATGTACTTTCCTCTGCCCACACACCAATGTCTCAGCATGTTATTTAACATCTAACCTTTTCTCATATCCTTCTATTAAATGTCAAAATCGCACTTTACCTTCTTTGGGATCTAAAATGCTCCACCTTAATCTTTTTTTTTTCTTATACACACTTCAGTTAACAGATTAACCATATAACAGCATCTTTTTTAGTGCTCTCTATAGTTCTATCCATTTGATTACATGAGCTAACCACGGGAATGTTCCTGAGTTTTCTGTAGGACTGTGATGCCTAAAGATCTAAGATCAGCTTACAGTACTTAACATTTTAACCTGCTTTTGATAAGCCTGTAATAAATGCATTTCCTTTCTTTTCCTGCATTCATCCTTTCATTAGGAATGGATAGGTTCTGAATGTGATGTGAGATATCTTGAGGATTCAATAACTAGTCCATTTGTCCAGTAGCCTGTTCCTGACAGAGGTCATTAAGTTATACATCTTATGATGAATAGTTTGGAATAACCTGCTATAAGGGAAATTACTTTCCAACCCTAAACAGTAAGTGCTATGCCATGAGGCATGCAAGTTTAAATTCCTTACTTATCTTACATCCTTTCTAATGGAAGTGAACGTTCTCATTATCTATAGAAGTGTTTAATGCTCACTTCCACACCTACATCTGAAAAGTCTCAGTTTGTAAATAGCAAGCAGCTCAGTAGGGTCTGAAATGTTCAGCCTTAGCTTCTGATTACTTGTGCTGTCCTCTGTGTTATTTCTTTGTTGGCTGATTAAGTCTATGGGATGCTTGGCCTGCAGTATGTATCTGAAAACTCTGGTTAATGAAAATGGTTTTCTTTTGATTATCTTACTTTAAGGAGGTAAAACCATTACCTTTATAAAATGTTTTCAGAAGTACCTATTAAGACACATAAGCATTAATGATTATCGTGATGTTTCATATGTTGTGTCAACTGTTAAAGACTACAAAGATTCAGGTGGCAAGGTGCTATATTCTGCAGAGTTAGTGACTATATTTAACATACATGAAGCTCTGATGTTTAAAATGCTTGGGCCCTGAAATAGACTCCATTGCTTATGCCACCCAGACTCTCTAAAAGATGCACAGGAAGACTCACTACTTTGGAGTTCCAGAGTCAAACCACAGGCAGGCCGAGAAGCTCAAGCTGACAAAGGCAAAACTGAAAGCAGCTCTACAACCTTTGTAGAGCTATGGTTCCAGGACAGACTGCCTACTGGAATCCATCACCTGGGACTGTATCCTGGTCCCAGGACTGTGTTTAATTTTAAAATATATCTTGAGATAAAGCTTGTGAGATTGCCTCTACTCTATGTGATAGGTGAATAGCTGGTATATTCACCTACAAAACAGCAACTTTCAGGCTCAAGGCTTTCCTTACCCTGAAAAGATGACACCAACTGGATAACCTTCTACAAATAAATGACTGATTTGGTATATGAGGAAAGAGCAGTGGATATTACATATTAAAAATTACATTAATGAAAATGTATAAAGCCAAGAGGAACAAAGTTGTAGAGGAAAGCTAAATGCTTTTTGCCACAGAGCTCTCAACTACAGAATCTTTTATCTACACTGAGAAATAAATTTCTGTAAATGCCTGACAGAGTCTATAATAGTATTACCTAATGCCTAGTAGTGAGGTCAGTTTGTTCTTAAGGCTTGATTTTTAGAACAGTTATAGCTGAAAATAGAAGCAAGGTGAAGCAGACTGACATTCTCTGACAATAAAAATGTGCATTTTCTTTCCCAAAAGATGACAATAATTGTCCCTTGCAGATGGTTTTGCCCTACAAGCAGAAAAAAATCTACAATGTGTATGACAAGATCCATAATCTAAAAGGTTTTTTTTTAAGGCTGCCTCATGAAGAAGGAACATCAAATCCTCTATACAACTTCCAAGCCCAGATTCACTTACCAAACTGAGGCTGTGCTCACACTTGGACCTCTGGTTAATAGGTGTCCGTTCAGAGATTTCCACAGGATTTGCATGGCTTGAGTCACTTTCTGAAGGTGCCAGTCTCTTTTCAGTAATTCTAAAAGAGCCTTTGGTTGCCTCAATTAAGGTCTATGAATCTGAGCATTGATTTTTAAATATAATTTAATACTTTGCACAGCTGATTGCTATAAAAAAACTTAGAAAAGTCAAAATCAAGGCCAAATTGTCTCCTAGTTCTGCTTGAATTTTATTATACAAATTAATCCTGAACTTCTCTTTGATACCAGAAAATTAGTTAACTGCAGATTTCCCCAAGTGATGATTTTTGTCTTGGTAGATTGTTCACAATTGGAGGCAATTACTTTTAAATATTTTAAAAATTATTTTCACTAAACCAAGTGTCTAGTTTTCTGTTCAGATGTTAAAAAGAAGATTTAGAAATTTTGCTTTAACTCACATATATGATCCAGATTATACAGTACTCTATTGATTACATCACATTTTACACAAGGAAAACATCTGAATAACATCACTTCATAGGAGAGTAAAAAGAATTTATGTCCAGGCAACATGTGATTTCTGTAAGCTTTTTTGTGGATTATGCTAGGTTTTCACTAAGTGATTCCATTCATGTTGCTTAATCCTTCTAGTAGTCATTTGTGAGAAAATGGAACTATATGCACTTTTCATATCTAAAATATTAATAGGAAAAAAAATCCAAATTATTTGGTTTTGATCTTAGCAAGTAAATCCAAAATTAATTATATAAGTATTTTTTTTAATTGGTGCTAAGCACAGTAGTATCAAGTAAATCCATCTGATCCCTCTGTGGCTGGTTATATTTATTTGTATTGCCTTATGACAAAATTCCAAGTGCCTAGGCTTTGTAATATGTGACAAGACAAGAGGAAATGGCCTCAAGTTGTATTGATGGGGGGTTACATAGTATACTAGGAAAAACTTCCTCACCTGAAAGGGTTGTCCATCATTGGAATAGGCTTCCCTGGGAGGTGGTTGAATCACAATCCCTGGAAGTGTTTAAAAGACACATAGCTGGGTGTTAAGAGATGTGGTTTAGCACCAGACTTGACAAAGTTAGATAATGGTTGAACTCAGTCTTAAAGGCCTTTTCAACTGAAATAATTCAATGAATCTATATTTCCAGACTTCAAATTTTGAAATTGTAGATAATTAATTAAGAAAGCACACACTCAGCTCTGATGCTGCTTTAAACATCAGCCAATTAAGGAAATCGAAGAAACTGAACACAGGCATAGTGTTTACTTACAATAATATGGCCTTAAGCCTATCAACAGTTTCAAAGTCAAGTTCTACTTATTTATATGTGCATGGATGAAAGGTGTCTTTATGAATAAAACTAATTAGTCGCCAAGGGAAAATCTACAGTGTTCTGTTGTAATCAAAACTGATGGGCCTCATTGAAGGTTTAGCACATTATAAGAGTTGCCAATGTTTGACTTGGAATGGTATAATTCCTTTCATTAATACTGGTATTCTATTTAGGGAGAAAAAGCTACAATGAAAGAAAAGACAAGCTTTCTTTTCCCAGAGTAAAGAAATTATAGATATTTATGACAAGTCACAGTATCACAGTATCACCAAGGTTGGAAGAAACCTCAAAGACCATCAAGTCCAACCCGACATGACTATTCACTTCTTTTCAGTATTTAGTTTTAGTTTTCACTTCTTTTCAGTATTTAGTTTTAGAAGATTACAGCTTTACAGACCTGTTAGTTACTCTCTTATGCTTATTCAAGGGTCATTATTTCTTAACCACAGAATAAAAAACAGGTAAGAATTCATGCATTTCCTGATTTTCATCTAGAAATTCTTGCATCTATGTCCCTCAGAGAGATACACGATAGAAATGTCATGTGTTTAGCTCATGTTTAACATTATCAGAAAGTAATGGAACTATGAATACAGTAATATTTAGGTAAACAATCTAAATACTTGCTACCTATTTACTGAACGTGATGACTGCCTTGTTCTGTTATGCTGATATGTTTCAAGGTAGGATAACTGCAGTATTGGAATCATGGGCTGGTGAATAGTTCATCTTATCCAATGGAAATGTCTTGTAAAAGTAAAAATACTTTTGAACTTCCTGGACTTTTAAGTGGAATTATATCTGCTTGCAAAAAAATCTATAGTCAGATAAAAATCCTTATTGCTTCTGCTTTAAGTTTGTTCATGGCTGAGAGGATGACAGTCCACCCACCCACACCCCCATGTGTCATGTGCCCCTGTCCTCACCCAGCAGCAACCCCTTCAGCCAACCTTGGTAATATAAAGGTTGGTGTACACACCAAGTTTCCTTTATTTGTTGGCAAAGACGGAAACATGTCAGAATGAGAATGGCTTACCTCCCAGAATAATTGAAGTTTTGTGTGTAGTAGAGCTGTTTCACCAACTTATTCCTTGTCTTGGCTTACTGATATCTTTTCCTTACCCATGTACAGCTTCTCATTTCGTCTTTTCAGTTTACCGTATCTCTTCTGTGTTTCTACCGGTCTGTAACTTCTAGCAATAATTAGCTATAACTAGCATGCAAATCAGATAAAAATATACTTCTGTTAAAATATGCTTTTTGCATCACAGAATCACAGAAACATTCAGGTTGGAAAAGACCCTCAGGATCACCAAGTCCAGCCAATATCCCTGCTCTTAAAGGTTCACCCTAAACCATATCCCCAAGCGCAACATCCAAATGACTTTTAAACACATATGGGGTTGGTGACTTATCCAGCCCATTCTAATGTCTGAATGTGCTCTCTATATATATTTATTTATTTGTGTTCAGCAGTGATTTTGGAAATTATATGTTGGTTATCATCTTCACTACCAAATCTGCATGCTCACAGGGTTCCACTGGGTAGAGAAAACCTAACGTCAGTGCTAAATCTTGATTTAAACTTAACTATGATATTCACAAATGACAGGACAAATCCTATAGTTATCTTCACCCCACCTTGGATTAATACGCATTGCTGCACATTTACATTAGCAAAAACAATCTAACAATCTGCACTGGCCTTGCCACTCAGCCTTGGTGGTAAGAGAGTCACAATTTCAATACAACAGCAACTGAAAAGGTTGTGTGGTTTGGTGAAGGGTATCTCCTGCTGTCCTGATCTTATCATTCCAGACAAAGAAACAGTGCAAACTGGCTAACCAAATAATGTTTTTCCCGTCTCCTCCTGTGAAGTATCTCTGATAAGCAGTTTGATCTGTAGTTTTGTGATTGAAATGCTGTATTTTAAAGCCTATTTTGAAAAACACAAGCCATTTTCCAAACTCAAATCTAAACATTTTAATTCTACTGATGTATTGTGTGATTGTCTCTCCAAAGTGATCAGTAAAATCAAAATTACGTAGTACAATATTAATGTAAGAAAAGATAGTCTTCTGTATATGTTTATATCTAATGTCCGGTAATATTTATCCTGATACTTCTCAGATCCTTCACTCTAAAGCAACTGTGTTGTCTACTGTCATTTTTAACTCTCATTTTTAACTCTCCACAACACAATGTTGAAGCAGAAGCCTTAGCAAATAGTTACTGGGAAGTCAAGCACAGCTTGTGTGATCAATTATGTAAACATGCTGACAAACGCACATCTCGTAAGTCTAACATAATAAGATTTATATAGAAAAAGCTCCCTTGTACAGGATGGCATTGGGATATTACCTAGCAAAATGCATTTTACATATGATTTTTCTAAGAGTATACATGTATTTATTATGAAAATTTGCCCTCTGTTTAGTTTGTTTTGGCTGTTGTAATGTGAATTAGAATTTAAAATGTTTAATGACTTTGAGCAGCTAAATTTTATCCCAAAGATTTGCACTGGAATATTTATAACTGCACATCTAGCAAAAATCTGTATAAAATGAGGTGTGATAATCTGAATATATGAAATGTTATGAACCTCCTGATTTGTATGTGTGCCATTTAGCTGAGAAAATTTAATTAGCATTGCTTCTTTTACAATGAACTCTACCTTATATTTAATTGCATAATTACTGTGGAGGACACATGATTCTAACAAGTAAATGTAGTCACATACACATACTTGAAGTTTATCCTTCTGCGAAAGACTGATGTGTTTTATTCAAATTGAAAAACACAGAGAGGAGAGATTATGAAAGATTATAAGGGATTGTCTTCAATCAGATGCAAAGGGTGTATAGTGAGAAAGAAGAGCTAGGAGACTGTAGAAAGCTAGTATCTGAGTCTACAACATTCGGTCAAAATTTGATAGCTGTTGCTTCTGATTTTTGATACTAAGCTTTTTGTACAAGCTCTTTCCTGCATTTTTAGACTAGGTATGACCTGTTTCTGCTGACAAACATGCTACCGAATATCACTGGTCAGCAGATTTTCACTTTTAGGCAAGTGTAGGTATACACACATTATTTTTTTCTACTGTGTTCCATATATTACAGCTCATATAAGTTCACTGAAATATACAAGTTTTAATTACTTGTAGAAG
>VWYK01115906.1:0-14717 GCA_013399775.1 Semnornis frantzii | reverse complement strand
GTTGGACTGGATGAGCTTTTGAGGTCCCTTCCAGCCCCTAACATTTTGTGATTCTGAGATCCACTACTATCTGTATACACACTGTGTAGAATGGGAAAATTCAGGAATACTTAGTTTTTTCTTGCTTCTCTACAAAATAATGGTCTCCTTCCAGGGCTGTTAAGGATGCAGAGTCCCATTTGGGTTCATTAGTATTATTAATGGGAATGCTGAGCGTCATTTCCCATGCCACTGTGCTGGCAGTTTTCAAAGCTTCCTTGGGCAGGTATTTTTCAATAGGGTGCCATAGGTGAGCAGGGGAAGTTGGACTCGAGCTCCAAACACCCATAGATTGATTGTTTGCTGGGTCTGTTGGATGAGTGTTGTGAGAATCTGCTTAGGGGAGATGCCCAGTGTTGTGTGTCGTGCTCTCTGGAGAGTGTTATCCCTCAGGTGTAAGTGGCAATGGCAAGCAATGCAGTTGTCTTCTTCCAGTGTGGTGGTATAATTTCTAACCATCAGTAGTTTATGTGACAGTGTCAGCTAAACACTGGAGTTCTGTTGAGTGTTTTCACTGTCTTTTGTTTTGAGGAGCAATTGCACTTGGATCTAGGAAGTCAGCCAGAATCTCCAGGTACCACAGAACGAGGACCACCAAAAGCAGTTGCTGCTTGCAGAGGGCTGACTTGCTGAGAGGCAGAACCTGCAGCTGATCTACTCCATGTGCAGTTTTCTTGGCTCCCACTGAGTTTAAAACTCAACAGGAGTGAGTGGCTGCTGCTTACATAGAGACAAAAGGTCCCTCTTCCCCTGTTGATGCAATACTTCCTCTTAACTATGAGTTCAACAAAAGTGGGTGACTGCTTTGCAGGCAAAGTTCCCAGGGAGTTTGAAACCGTTCCTCCAATATTTTCCCTACATCACACATTGTAATTCTAGTAATTGCAATTGATCCAGCACAACAGTAGCACAAAAATACCTGGGAAACATTGGCAGGAATATTCCAACAGACACATTTGGGTTATGAAGCTTCTCTCTCTTGGAAGGAAACAGTTGGAGAAACTTCTGAGTTACACAGTCTTCCATTAGCACGTCAGTATCCAAAGGACAATTGACACCATTAACTCCTTCAGTAAGCAAAGTTTCAGGTTGACCAAAAGTCTCCATACTATTACTTTGCTATTGTTGCTAATTCCCTAAATGTGCCTTTTTTTTTTTATTACTCCAGCAGAGTCATGAATGTGTTCAAGACATCCATTTGAAAGGAGAAGAGTTGCAATCTTTTGAAGATACAAACCCTATCATACTTTCCTTGTTGCATATCTGGAAAATCATAAAGGGTATGTATGGGTTCGTTTTTATTTCTTTTAGCTTCTGCCTTTGTTATGGTGAATTATTGATAGTTTTCAGCAGCCTCAACAAATTCACTATCAAAACACCTGGCTGACATACATATCTAAAGCTAGAGGTGAAGGGAAGCAGACATGAAGACCATGGAATTTCAGATGAACTTGAATAATTTCTAATATTAGATCACAAATTGTTTATGGGAAATAAAAATGTAAAAGCACCAGAAAGATTTGAAAGTTTTGTCATGACTTAACTGGCGTTTGTTACAGACACTCAGTTAGTGGCACCTTTTCTTGGAGGGCAAGAAAATTAGTTCTGTAACTCAGTCATTGTGTTATAAAAGGGAGTATTTCATTCTCTCCATGCTATTTCATTCTCTCTCTGCTGTGAGGATAGGCTGAGGGAGATGGGGTTGTTCAGCCTGAAGAACTCCAGGGGGACCTTAGAGCTGTCTTCTAGTACCTGAAGGGATCCTACAGGAAGGCTGGAGAGGGACTTTCCATAAGGGTGTCTGGAGACAGGACAAAGGGGAATGGTTTTAAGCTGGGGGAGAGTAGAGTTAGACTGCATCTTAGGAAGCTCTTCATTGTGAGGGTGATGAGACTCTGGAATAGGCTGCTCAGAGAGGTTGTGGATGCCATTTCTCTGGAGGTGTCAAATGAGGCCTTAAGCAGCTGAGCCGAGTTGTGAGACATCACTGCCCATGGCAGGAGGTTGGAGTAGATAATCTCTAAGGTCCCTTCCAACCTAAGCCAACCTACAGTGCAGTAGTTCAAAGCATGCATTTTTCAGGGGGAAAAAAAAAATTACTTCTTGAGGTCCAAAATTCCTCTTTTGTGGGGAATGTCTCAGTGTTCTTTGAACTCTGAGGAGTGAGCATTAGGCATTCAAAATCATGATGCTTGCCTGGGTTATCCACAGTCTTAGGACATTATTTGCCTTGCAGTGTTCTGGAAAATGCAGTTCAGTTTTGCTCCTGGTAGTGCAAAATATCTAATAGTACCATCCCCTTTCCTAGCAGATATGTATACTGCCTGGCTGTCATGGTTAAGTTTGTTATTATTAAGGTAGTCTTTTTATTGGCTTATTAATATTAGTAATTGATAATTCATATTGATTATTGTTAATATTTACTGATTTTTTTTTCTAACTGCATGAACTTTTAGTACAAAATAGTTTTAGAAAACAATAAACTATGTCAAGACTAAATGTACTGGCACCAAATAAATAATTTTTAATTGCATTTCAGTTGAGTTCACATACCATTTATGTAGACCTGAAGTATCACTCCAACTAAGTTGCTACTAGAAGTGAAGTTTCAAGGGTAACTTCTCAACAACTGTGCCAGGTAATAGTAGCACTAAACATGTAAAAATGTTTTTAGAGTGGAATGACCCTTTTAGCTGTGAGGAGCAGAGTGTGGTAAGTGAAGGAACCATTGTAGCTCAGAATGCTAAAGAAGTGAGAACCAGAATGATGATTTAATTCTAGAAGGTAACAGTTCCTGCAAAGCAAGAGGAGGAAAACCTTTTAGGAAGAATAGAAAGCAATTTAAAAGCTGACAATTCCAAGTGGCAGTGAAACAGAGAAATCAGGTTATTGGAGTGTTGTTTGTTTACTCTTTGCTCTTTGTCTTCTCTCTATAGAAACCTCTACTGCAGGTCCCCAGAATGCAGCGCAGTCTGTTGCACGCAGCATCTCAGCTGGTGCACGGGACGTGCCTGGCATTTCCCCGCGCTGGCACCTTCCCGTGCTTGAAAGGACAGTCAGTGTTGTCTCAGGCTGGATACAAAGTGATTTTGGCACTGGACCCTCCTAAACGATGTCTTCAGGCAGGTGCAGCACACTTTTCCTCAAAGAAAAGCACTTCCTCATCACAGCCAGCAGGCGCTCCTCACAAGGTGCCCCAAGAGAGAAACCCTTCGGCTTCAGCCACAGATGCAGCCAAGCAGAGCCTTGGAGTGCCAGATGCTTCAGATCCTGATCCACTACAAGACAAATCAATCAGTCTCGCCCAGAGATTCAAGAAAACTTTTAAGCAGTATGGAAAAGTCATGATTCCAGTGCATCTTCTGACTTCCACTGTATGGTTTGGAGCCTTTTACTACGCGGCCATGAAGTAAGTTGGTATTTTGTTGCAGTGCTCAATAGTGCTGTTGAGTGGAGGGTGACTTTTCACAGGTGAAAGGGCATACTGCTGCATTTCAAAAATGACCTTTATTTGTAATAGAGAAATGGGGCTATGTTTTTAACTGCAGCACAAGATTAATACTGAAAGTACTTGGGATTCCTGAGCATGGTGTGTGCTATTACCACGCAGTCACTGCTGTGAACAAGGTCTGTTGCTAACATTGGAAGGAATGCTCATTTACCCCCAAGAAGCATGGATGTAAACAGCATTCCCATTATTACTAACCTCTCACAAGGCAAAGACAGGGAATTGGAATCTCAATTGCAAACTGCTAGATGAGATCTTTTAAAGACCTGCTCTCTTCTGGCTCTTGGAGTTGCAAGGTATTTCACATTCCCAAGGCAGGATCTTTCAAGGTCCTTTCCAATCCAAACCATCCTGTGATTCGCCACTTCCTCTGCTCTTCATCCCCGGTCCTCCATAATGACTTTCATGCCTTCCACCTCACTCTGAGTTCCTCACAAACCATATGTATCTTTTTCTTTATTTCTTTTACCTCTCTTTTATGCCTTCCACTGAAAAAATGCCAGGCAGGCTTTTTAATTGGAAACTAAATACTTGTGTGGCTGGGAAAAAAAATGAACAAAGTATTCTAATTTTAGTTTCTTTCAGCTCCAGTGTGTGCCAGATACTGTTCTGGAAAATGCCATTTATTAGGAAAAAAGAATCCACTGTATCAACTATGAGCTGTTAGTTCAAGTGAAAGAGGTTTTTTTTTTTTCTGTCTGCAAATGGCTTGCTAAATATGAGTAAATGTTTATCTCTCTGGATTGCTGCTGTTGTATATTTAATAATATAAAGCATGAAACAACTGTGGCAGCAAGGATGGGGCTTTGACATCAGAATGCCTTGCTGCACAAGTGTTTGTTTTAGTTACTCTAAGCAATTGGCATAATTGCCCTTTCTAGGAGCTATAGATCCAAATGTCATTCTAAATTTAGCTCATGTCAGAGGAATAAAAGGTCTTGAGCTATATAACATTTTGCTTTGAATGAAATCAAGTTGATGCTTACATCCAGATATTTCAGATGGAGTGAGGATCACTTTTCTATTGAAACACTGAGCTGCTAAAATAGGGTGAAAAAAAACTGAGGTCTTTAACTAGAAAATGATTATGACAAAGCTTCAGTTCGTTGTACAACAGGATCGGCACCCTCTTGAAGTGGCAAAGCAACTTTCAGAATCATACAAGACCAAACAGTGGTGATTTATAAATTAACACAGTTAACTCTGCCTTTTAGATCTTACTAGGGCTCCATTTTCTGCTCTGGGAATAGGCCTTCAGATTGTGGGCTGCAGTAACTTAGTTACTGTCTTGTTACTGTTCCTGGTGCTGAAGTGCACAGAAGAATGCTTAAAATACCAAGTGGAAAAGGATAATGATCCTAATAGTGATCTAAATATTAGAAAGGTAGGTCTTCTACAACTGCAGGTAGTGTAATGACAGGCTGTCTTTTCTTCTTGATGTTGCTGTTCTTTATGGTGTTAACTTCCCTGGCTTTCAAATAGAAAGAAACAGTGATAGGAGCACCCTCTACCCACCTTGCCACCTTATTTTGATATGGTAGAGCAACTGGGCACCAAATCCCTTGTCCATGTAGTATGTTGCTTCCTTTTTAGCCACATTCGTTTGTTGGATTGATAAGTGAGTGGAGGGCACTGAAGCATGGGTTCTGTGCTTATGGGCATGCTCCAGATTAGATAGGGATTTTAAAAAGGAAAAAAAAAAAAAGGTAATTTTATGTAGAGCAGAGCATGAAGCTAAACTTGCACAACTGGAGCCTCAGTAGGGATCTTACCACCAGTATATCTCCATACCTTAAAAGACAATAACCCAAACACAGGTAAGCTCAGCCAAACAAGGATAATATAAATGGATCACCTCTTGGAATGCTGAAAATGTTGTTAATTTGCTTGTATGTACAGAAGTGTAACTCCTGTGATATATTGCTTAGATTAAAATAAAACAGAAATGGGTTAACTCGCTAGGATACTAAAGCTGAAGAAGGGAAATGGTACCATAGATGACTGTTGAGGTTTCAAAGTCCTGTTCAGGTTGCCTTTTGTCTTTTACAGAGGAGTGAATGTTGTTCCATTCCTGGAGCTGGTTGGCTTACCAGACAGCATAGTGAGCATCCTGAAAAACTCCCAGAGTGGAAACGCACTAACTGCATATGCATTGTACAAAGTAAGTACCATTAGAGCTCAGAAGTAAGCTCTGAACCTTGCCTGCTGAACTGAACAGGATTTACTTGTTTATAGCACAAAGAGTTGGTGCTGTTTTCTCTCTTTGGCAGCCACACACATGAGCATCCATGTTTGTAGTAAAAACAGTTGCAGGCAAGTGGGTATGGGCTCTGTGCTCCTTGGAGTCCATTTCTCGGCTCCTTTGTTTGCTGCCTGAGGATTGTCTGTCCAAGGATATTTTTTTTTTTTTTAAAGTTCACAGATTGAATTGNGGATATTTTTTTTTTTTTTTACAGTTCACAGATTGCATTGGGTTGGAAGGGACCCTCAAAGTCATCTTGTCCAACCCCCCCTGCAGTCAGTAGGGATGCCTCCAACTAGATCAGGCTGCCCAGGGCCACATTGAGTCTGATCATGACTGTCTCCAGGGATGGGGCCTCAACCACATCCCTGGGCAACCTATTCCAGTATTTCACCACTTTCATTGTAAAGAACTTCCTCCGGTTGTCCAATCTAAATCTACCCTGCTCCAGCTTCCAATCATTCCCCTTTGCCCTATCACTAGACACCCTTATGCAAAGTCTCTCTCCAGCCTTCTCGTAGGATCCCTTCAGGTATTGGTCAGCAGCTCTAAGATCTCCCTGGAGTATTCTCTTCTCCAGGCTCAACTGCCCCAATTCTTTCAGCCTGTCTTCATAGCAGAGCTGCTCTAGCTCTCTACCCATCTTTGTGTCACTTCAGTGGACTTGCTCCAGCAGGTCTATGTCTCTCCTGTGTTTGGTGCCCCATAGCTGGACTCCAGGTGAGGTTTCACCAGAGCAGAGTGGCAGAATCACCTCTCTTGACCTGCTGACCACACTGCTTTTCATGCAGCCCAGATTCCTTTATATCCCTGACACATTTAACAGAGATAAAGAGGTAAAGTCATGGCTTCCAGATAAAAGTACAGGTGGTTTTATCCTAGAAGATTTGCTGGTTTGTCTTCCTACCTTAGTTCTCCCTCATTGTCAAGTACGTTCACTGCCACTTTGAATCAGTCGCGTTTAGATCCGAGTCTCTTGCACAGTCCACGTTTGGGAAACTTGAAACATGTTGGAGCATAAAAACACCCCAAAGTTCTGCACTCACTCCAACTGCCACGCAGCTGTTTTGTTCCCAGATGTGGTGTGCTTATCATCTGGTATTTAGAGGAGTTATTTTCCCCCTACTCTTGCAATTATTCCTGTGCTTGACAAACAAATAAATAAACATGGTTAAATAGAAGGATTTGATTACATCTGGGGAGATCTGGCAGTGCTGGAAGAACCTTTGAAGACGTGGAAGCAGTAGAATAGGTTGCAAAGGGAGGATTGTGTGGGTTTTATCTTTGAAGTCCTGAAAGAACAGCTTAGTCTGCCTGCACTAACAAACCTGCCTCCTTGTGTCTTGGATTAGCTGACCTCTTGGGGTCTCAGCTCACTAATTTTCTATGTGCAGCTCCTACTTTTGGACTGAAAGATGTTTTATACACCTGTGAATTTCATTGTGGAGAGACTGGGGCTGGTCTCTTCTCACAGGTAATTGCAGACAGAACAAGGAGGAATGGCCTCAAGCTGAGGCTGGGTAGGCTTAGATAGGACATTAGGAAAAAGTTTTTCATGGTCAGGCACTGGAATGAGCTGCCCAGGGAGGTGGTGGAGTCACCCACCCTGGATGTGTTTGAGGGTCACTTGCATGTGATGCTTAGGGATATGGGTTAAGGTGAATCTTGTAGAGTAGGGTTCTAGGTTGGATTTGGTGATCCTGAGGGGCTTTGCCAACCTGCATGTTTCTGGATGAATTTCAGAATGTAGTGTCTTTTATGGTCATTATTTCCTCTTTGCTTCCATGGATCACTGTTCACAAACTGTCTGTGCTGAATTGCATTCTGAGGTAGGTGTCTGATGACAGGAAGCTTAATGCCTGTGCTGAGGTTGTCAAAAGGACACTGAAAGTATTTCTGGGGGATGCACCATAAATCAGCTTGTTTCCGTATAAACAGATCTCTTTAGTGTCTGCCACTGGCCAAAATAAATTCTCAAGGTTGAAAATACCTTTTGGTAGATAATCTTGTCCCATTTTGTTGATGCTGTGTGATCTTTGGTTTCTTTCAGATTGCAACACCTGCCAGATACACTGTGACTTTGGGAGGAACGTCTGTCACTGTTAAATACCTACGTAAGAATGGCTACATGTCCACACCACCACCAGTAAAGGAGTATCTACAAGATAGGATGGAGGAAACCAAGGATAAAATCACAGAGAAGATGGAGGAAACCAAGGATAAAATCACAGAGAAGATGGAGGAAACCAAGGATAAAATCACAGAGAAGATGGAAGAAACCAAGGATAAGATCACAGAGAAGATACAGGAAACCAAAGATAAAGTTTCATTTAAAAAAATTAAGGACTAGGAGGGATGCTTCGTTTTTGGATATATCAAACCGCAGCACTTTAAACCCTTTGTAAGGCAGGATATACAAAGTGCCCTTCTGAGGTTTTGGGTCTTCTTTTTCCTTCCTCCCCTCCACCACCTTGTCTGGAGACTACAGTTGCTGCATGGATTAAAAAGTCTGTGTATTCACCAAGGTTGAAGTTCCCAGCAGGGAGAGATTGTGGCAACATTTTCAAATTCAGAAGGAAAGGCGAATCTCAGAGGTTCATACCCACTGGTAACAGTTACTCTGCCCTTGGTTTGGGTTTGGTTTGGTTGGCTTTATTCCTTCCCCTCTCAAAACGATGATTTCCTCCAAAAGCCACTGCTTCCTTCTTCACAGTGCACAGCTCCGTTAGGCTGAATCTTCCATGGAATGAGAATGAAGATTTCTCTGCTGGGAAAGGCAACATCTTTTGGCTTTCAGAGTATGTGGACCCAGGCCTCTGCAGTCGTGATCATCTCTCAGCTTGGAGACAGACCTGTGTCACTGCTACTGCACATGAAGGAATCAATGAATTAGCCACTTGGGCTGAATTAATTGTCATGGCTGTACAGACTTCAGCTGAGCCATGCTGGTTTACAGGTTGAGGCTATGATGAATCTTTCTTGGACAGTGTTATCTTCTCAACCATCTCACCATAAAGCTGCAGGAAGGCAAATTAATCACAGGAGCCATACTTTCTGGTGTACTTCTGTTTCCTACAGTTGATTTACAGTACAAAGTTATGAAACTAATCAATAATTGCAAATTAAAAACTAGGAACTTTTTTTGGTATGTTAACGTTTACAAAACTCCTCATCTTTGGAACAAAAATATTCTGAAAGAGTTTACTTGAGAAATCAGTATACTAAGGGGCTTGGTTAGTACATGCACAGTTAGAATTAAACCCCCAAATTCCTCCTCCTGACTTGAGCAGGACAATGTAACTCCAACAAGCATCATTTTTGAGAAAGCAACCACAGTTTACCAAGATATTTTTCTCCCTTCTGATTTTCTTAGCTGAAGGCTGAAATGCTTTGAGAGGTGTCATAAAGGAATAAAGGTGAAGCTGTTCTGTTTGAGTGGACGAGTAAACTTCTCCCACAGATTTATTCAAATGAAGGCTAAACTGAAGTGTTTGGGTAGGTTGGGGTTGGTTTTTTTCTTTTTCAGGTCTTGTTTTGTAGCAACTCTTTGCATCTTGTTTAACAGAGGTGGGGGTTTGTGGGAGTGATATGGAGAAGGAAGAGAACTGGACCCTGAGCATTGTTAATTGAAGTAAAAGAATAGATCTGATACTTTAGCAGCTCTCTCTCACTCATTGTCAGTCAAGTCACCAAGGGCCTCTCCACGTTTAAGTAAGTTGAACTTCATTAACTTAAATGTGCAGTATTGATGTTTTGTTTTGTACTTCTCTGCCTCTGTCCACATGTCAAATGGTAACTGTAATCCAATGCCTACCTCACAGGGATGTTGTGAGGAATATTCATTGTGTATTTGATGTCCTGAAGATGTAAAGTGCCATCTTTCTGAGAAATATTATTAAAAAAATGATTCTTTGAGCTCTTCAGCTGTGGAGATGAGCATTGAAGTAGGGCTGGTGCTTTGCTGCTGGTGGTTTGCTGTCCCCATGCACACATTCTTATGCTCTTGGCATTTGGTCTGGTTTCCCTGCAAAGCCTGAAGTCTGCCCCAGTAATTCTTTTAGCTGGAGCTAGATGTGGGAGCCTTCCAGGTTCCATTTCTTCTTTGTGTGTTGCAGGGGTGGGGCAGGGACACCTTGGTGTGCTGGGATGGGTCTGTAGCCCTGAGGCATGTTAGAATGCGTTCACTACACAGACACACCCCTTTGGTACCCCAGTCCCTATATCCAGCTATCCTATGGCCATTCCAGTGTCAGTAATCTATTGCTACTTAGGCCAAGTACAAAATACCTCTTCTCTTAACTACTTGCAGTAGCCTGTCCTGTGTGACCATGTCTGCAGCTGCAGGAACAGCTTATAGTGCCTATTGGCAAGTGTCTTACACTGTTGGGGTCAATTCTGCAGTGTGGAACAACCTAGAGTAGCTTCTGGGACAGCCACATCCCTCCGGCAGCTCAGTTAACAAAACACTCAACTATGTGGGTTGATCTACACAAAACAGGAGGGGGAATCTTCAAGACACTGAAGATTCACTCTTGAGTGTGGTTTGACTGCAACCAGGCTCTTTATTTCTTCCCTGTCACTGTCAGGTGGCTGTTGGAGTGAACCTGATGCCACTGTCCTGCCAGAGCAGTGCTTTACAGTAGAGAAGTGCATCAGCAGAATGTGCAGCCCCTATCATAGGTGAGAGGGCTTACATGTGGAGAAACTGCTGTGGTTAGCACTCAGGCCCAGAGCTTTTAACACACCCCAGTGCACCTCTGGCTGCAGCACCCAGCCCTCACCAGGCAAAACAAACACAGCCCAGGGAATGAGCAGAGCCTTTGATCGGTGCAATGGAAGGGTCCAAAGGAACCAGACTGAGGTTGCAGTCAGTCAGTCAAGCCTTACCTGTCAGGCTTCCCCTAACAAAAACATCAGTGAAAGTCACCAGCTCATCAGGTTTTTTCCCACACACACACTGAGAGCTGTGAAGTTCGCAGCTGTAAGCAGATTTTACAGCACTTAACAATCCTAACCCCATTGCCAGGGAAGACCTAGCTCCCATGCAACTGCTGCTGCCATAAACCCTGCTGAACAGCCATGCAAGCACAGTGCTGCTCATGTATTTGACTTCTACGGCTTCTTCGCCCAGGAAAGCCAACCAGGGCAAGCTTGGCTCCACTGATGATGTGCTGTAGCACAGTGGCATCTGTATGGATACATGCAGGGATATGGAATAAGCTGGAACATTCTCAATGCTTTGAGATGAAAAGGACTTTTTTTTTTTTCTTCCCCCCTCCCTCTTTTTCCCCTAAGAGTTTCTTGCTGCCCAGGGTTAAATGTAGGTCAAGCTGTCTGAGCCCATGTCTGTGGCACACAGAGCAGGATTAAACTGGAATTTTCCACTCAACTCAACTGTCAGTCACTGTAATGTCTGCAAATGTTGAATTAATCTGGAGTGATCTGGTGTTGGCATTGAAGGTTGCTTCTGGGGCTCAAGGATAGCATCTCTGGCCTCCATGAGAAAGATGCACTTTCTCTGGGCAAGGGGTGGCTATGTGCTGACTGCTTGCAACTCAGACAAACACAGAATAAATCTCTCTGTACAAGACAGGAGTAGGTGTGTGCTAGAAGTCAGCAGGAGGGAACTATGCCTCACAGGTGGAGGAGCATGGTGATGATGGGAGCTTTATATGCACAGAGAAGTGTTTGATGCCCCATGCCTGGAAATGGTCCAGGTCAGGTTGGATGGGCTTTGAGCAACCTGACCTAGTTGAAGTCCCTGCTAACTGGACAGGGCTTGGGCTAGATGACCTCTAAAGGGTTCTTCCAACCCAAACCATTGTGTGATTATTCCCAGCATCACCACAGACTGCACAGAGACCTTTCATGCCCTTGATGTGCATTGTTAAAGTACTACTAGCACTGTTCTGCAATGTGCTTTAGAGTGGAAACCATAAAAGGGTACAAAATACTTTATGTTAAGCATCTTTTGGTTTACAACTTAGTCCCTTTATGAAGCAGTGGAAGCCTTCAGCAGCCCTCCTCCAGCTGTAGTTAGTACATCCACTGGCAGCCCAGCAAAGCTGCCTCCAGCTTAGCATGTGACAGACTTCACTGGGTCAGACCATGCAGTCCTGGCAGCTTAAATAAGGTATTTAAGGGCCACCTGGAACACCTAAGGTAAGCAGTGATAGGCAGTGCAGTAGTACCAAGTGCAGAAGATAGTTTCCCCTTGGTGGTTTGAACCACTCCAGGACCAAGCATGTTACTGACCATAGAGGAGACTGAGAAGTTCAGTTCATCTTTCACAAGGCACAGAGAAGCAGTTATCATTTCAGCTCCAATCCCCACTCTCCAATCGTGGGGGAGGGGGAATAAATAAATACAGAAAACAAGCAAAAAACAACAAGAACAACAAGAAAAGTGCAAGCTTTCATCTTGGTCAATGCTCAGCCTCTGCAGAAGTGGCACAATGCAAACTTGCACAAAAGCAGGGCATGGGCACAGCAGAAGCAAGGCAGCAGAGGAGGATTCAGCAGCAAGGTCTTTAAAATGTGCATTTTAATTAGGACTCATTTAAAGCACCACCGATCAAAACAGTGATAATGAGAGAAGCCTAATTAATTTTTGTCTGAGGCACGAAGCCTCATTACGGGGTGGTGGTGGGGTGTGTGTCCATGGAAGGAAAGGGGTTGGGGCTGTTGAGAGCAGGGTGTTTGTAATGAGACGCAATACTGCTGGGAGCCTGGAAGCCAGACCTAGAGGTTTCACAGGATTGCAGCAGCCACTGTATTAATCTTTTAACAAGGGGGGGAAAAGTAACCCTACTGAGATGAGACATCCCAGTTACAGCCCGGTTCTGAGCTGCAACCACTGGCAGAGATACTAAACCACAATCAAACAGAATGGCATATTATAAAACAAATGCAAACACAATTAAAACCCCATTAAGTAAAAAAGATCAAAGGAGGGCTCAATAACAACAACAACAACAACAAATAAAAGGCAGTTTCCAGGGAGTTCAGAGTTCAGACAGTAGAAGAGGAGCTTGGAGATTTGGAGCACTTCTAAGGACTAAGGAATTAGCAATTTTCCATGTGCTAAAGAATTCAAGTGCTGTAGATGGAGGAGAGCTAACTCAGGACAAGAAAATGGTTGCTTTTAAACCAAAACTGAGTACTGTAACTGAAAGAATCGAGACATTTCAACAGGACAGCAGCAAGGGGACTGTGCCCTCATTCTTACCTGAGAGTAATACAAAGGCAGGGGGTCAGAAACGGGCTAAGACTGTGGCTCCTGCAACAGACCTCTCCTGGAAAAGACCTGACACAGCATCACAGGATGTTAGAGGTTGGAAGTGACCTCCCTAGATCATCAAGTCCAACCTCCCCTCCCCCCCGCCTCCACCAGAGAATCCAGTGCAGGTCACACAGGAACACATCCAGACGGGGCTAGAAAGGCTCCAGAGACAAAAGAAGGGAAGATTTTTTTTTTTTTTTTACACTGAGGATGGTGAAACCCTGGCCCAGGTTGCCCAGAGAGGTGATGAGCCCCATCCCTGAAATCAGTCTAGCTCAGGTTAGAATGGGCACTGAGCAACCTGATCCAGTTGAAGATGTCCCTCTCCAGTGCAGGGGGTTCAACTAGATGGCCTTGAAAGGTCCCTTCCTATCATTCTAACTACAGTGAGTGACAGGCAGCTGCTCTGACACAGTTGCCTTCTGCTTCAGCCCATCCTGTGGCAAAGGGAAGGCAGAAACACCTGAAGTCAGCCAGCCTTCTCTCTATAAGTCAGAACACTGACCCAAAATGATGGTTAGACACCCACTCCCCTGGGCTCATCCAGATGCTTCAAGGATCGAGTCCATCCTTCAATTCCTTAGTGGGGTGATTCTGCCACTTGGCCCTGGTGAGACCTCACCTGCAGTACTGTGTCCAGCTCTGATGCCCTCAACACAGGATGGGCATGGATCTGATGGAGCAGGTCCAGAGGGACCCAAAAATGATCAGGGAGTTGGAGCAGCTCTGCTACGAGGACAGGCTGAGGGAGCTGCAGTTGTTCAGCCTGGAGAAGAGTAGGCTCTGGGGAGACCCAACAGCAGCCCTCCAGTACCTGAAGAGGGCATAGAGGGATGATGTGAGAGAGACTGCTTACAAAGTGATAGGACAAGGGGTTCAAATTAGAGAACAGCAGATTTACATTGGATGTCAAAAACAAGTTCTGCACCATGAGGCTAGTGGAATACTGGAACAGGTTGCCCAGGGAGGTTGCTGAGACCCCAGTTCCTGGAGATATTCACGGTCAGGGTGGACAGGGCTCTGGGCAACCTGATCTAGTTGAGGATGGCCCTGCTGAGTGCAGGGGGGGGAGGTGGACCAGATGACCTTTGGAGGTCACCTCCAACCCAGAGCACTCTATAAAAATCATCTACTTTTGTTTCACAGGAGGACACTCCAGTATTTCACCTTTTTGTTGGTCTGTTTCTTGTTTTGGTTTTTCTTCCCTTCAGAGAGAAAAATAAATTCAACAGGAGACAAATGTATTTCATGATTTTTAATAACTTTGTGCCATGGTTTAACCACAGCATATTAAAGAACAAGCATAAAATCTGTATTTAAAACTAACAACAGCACTTAGAGCAACATCTTCCTTTAAAAGTATTGCAATAAACAGACCTTAGGTCTAAAAACTAGGACATCACCATTTTGCTCAATTAAAAGAGTCAGATACACAACAGTTGAAATCTTTTTTTTTTTTTCCTGTATATAACTGGGAGTTACAGTGGAAAATAAGCAACAAATTAATTGTGTTAAAAGTAAAATGAAAACAAAATTAAAATAATAATAATAATAATTGAAGCAAGCCAGGTCTGTCATAGCATCACATGAACAGTTATTGAGAAATTCCCATACAGTTGTAAAAAGACTTTTACTGTTTTTTAATAG
>VWYK01115903.1:0-11555 GCA_013399775.1 Semnornis frantzii | reverse complement strand
TTTTATGATTCTATGAGTCTGTATCTGGTCTTCTACCATTCATACTGTCCATGGCTAGATATTCTGTAGGACTTCAGACATCAATGTCCAAATAATGAATGTAAATTAAACTCTGTTTACCTTCTCAGTGTAAGTGGTCAGAATCATAGATAAGACATTGTGGTTAGAAAAATGCAAACAAACTTTTTTTCCAGAACAGAGGGGAACTGAAGGCTTCTGGATGTTGCTCTCAATTGCTATTTTCTGAAGCCATGCCTTTAATAAAACAGTTTTTCTAATGGAGCACAAACTGACTTTGGTTCTAAAACACAAAAACATTGCGAGAAAATAGACCCTAAAACTGCTATATGTTTCCTAAACTGCTGTAGTCCTGAATCACAAAGGTTGTTTTCTACTTTTCTTACTCTAATGCCTTTCTAAAGTATTTTTATGTAAACTGACATTTAGTCTGCTGACTTTACAACAGGCAAAAAGAATTAACTGTTAAATTTGTCCTGAATTATACTTAATGCAACCAAATTTTAATTATTTCTGCATTGACTTTGCTGGATTTCATTGACAGGATTCTTACATAGTAGAATCCAAAATGCAATCTCAAAGTTAAATGAATATAATTAGGAAATTTATCTATAGCTCATTCAGCTCTAGACTTGCATAAGAATTTTCCATAGATGTAGATAAACAAATTCGTTTTCAAATATATCTAATAACTTTCTGTAATAAGATCTCTGTTTGCCCTTGCATTTAGCAAATATTTTAACGTACTGCATGTCTGTTATTGAGTTCCAAGATGCTGGGACCGAGCCAAGGGACCTGAAGAGATCCATCCACGAGTCCTGAGGACACTGGCAGATGAAGTTGCCAAACCACTGTGCATCATATTTGAAAGGTGATGGCAGACTGGTGAAGTTCCTGCTGACTGGAGAAGGGCAAACACAACACTCATCTTCAAGAAGGGAAAAAAGGATGACCCTGGGAACTACAGAGCAGTCAGTCTCACCTCTGTGCCTGGCAAGATCATGGAGCAGATCCTGCTGAAAGCTCTGCTAAGGCAAATGGAAAACAAAGCAGAGGTGATTGGTGGTACCCAGCAATGGCTGCACCAAGGGCAGATCCTGCCTGACAAATTTGGTGGCTTTGTATGATGAAGTCAAAGTAATAGAGAACAAGGGAAGGGCAATTGATGCCATCTACCTGGACCTGAGTAAGACATTTGACTCTGTGCCACATGGCATCCTGGTCACCAAACTGGAAAAACATGGACTGGATGGGTGGAGCACTGCTGGGTAAGGAACTGGCTGGATGGTGGCACACAGAGAGTGGTGATCAAGGGCACAATGTCCACCTGGAGACCAGTGCCAAGTGGCTTCCCTCAGGGGTCAGTGCTGGCACCAGTGCTGTTTGACATCTTTGTCAGTGCCATGGACAGAGGAATCAGTGCAGCCTCAGCAAGTGTGCAGCTGGCACCAAGCTGTGTGGCACAGTCACTTGCTAGAGGGCAGGGATCCATCCAGAGGGACCTGGACAGGCTGCAGAGCTGTGACCAGGCCAACCTCATGACATTCAACAAGGCCAAGTGTAAGGTCCTGCACCTGGGTAGGCACAATCCCAAGCACAACTCCAGGCTGGGTGGGGAATGGCTGAGAGCAGCCCTGAGGAAAAGGCCCTGGGGGTGTGGGGTGATGAAAAGCTCAAGATGAGGCTGCAGTGTGAGTGCAGCCCAGACAGCAACTGTGTGCTGGGCTGCAGCAAGAGCAGTGTGGGCAGCAGGGCAAGGGAGGGGATTGTGCCCCTTTGCTCTGCTCTCCTCAGACCCCACGTGGAGTCCTGTGTGCAGTTCTGGAGCTCCCAGCACAGGAAGGACATGGAAGTGTTGGAGCAGGTCCAGAGGAGGCCACCAAGATGCTGAGAGGGCTGCAGCAGCTCTGCTGTGAGGACAGGCTGAGAGAGTTGGGGCTCTGCAGCCTGCAGAAGACAAGGCTTCCAGGAGACCTTAGAGTAACCTTGCAGTATCTGAAGGGGGCTCCAGGAAGGCTGTGGAGGGACTATTGACAAGGTCTGGGAATGACAGCACAAGGACAAGGGGCAGTGGGTATGAAGTGTCAGAGGGGAGATTGAAAGTGGATGTTAGGAGGAAGTTGTTTGCAGTGAGGTTGGTGAGACATTGGCACAGGTTGCCCAGGGAGGTTGTGGCTGCTCCCTCCCTGGAGCTGTTCAAGGCCAGGCTGGATGAGGCCTTGAGTGACCTGTACTAGTCGGAGGTGTCCCTCCCTATGGCAGGGTGTTGGAACTGGATGAGCTTTGAGGTCCCTTCCAACCTTACCATTCTATGATTCCTTAACAAAATTGACTTGCTAAATTGAATCAGTTTTGTATAGATCAAGTGGAAGTGCTCTGCACCATCTGAGTTTTCATTATAGGAAAGGTGGTGGCACCATGCATCATTCTGGACTAATTTTATGCATATGAAGGCTTTATCAAAGTACAATCCCAACTCCAGAATACTATGATGTGAGGCTTAAAATTTCTTAATGGAAAAATTTCCTCATCACACAAATGCATATCTGTTATGTAAGTATGGAATAACAGTACTAAGAGGAAATACTCTTTGCAGAAGAGGTGCAAGTGAAATGTGAAAACCTTTAGCTATAATGCAAAAAATTGATACACAGCATGACAAAACATTTTCAAGCATCTCATCAGCTCCAATTCCTTAGCTGATGGCAAACATGGAGGAAATGAAGCTTCAGAACAAATGAAGCCTGAAGATTGAAAAGCTATGAGGGATAACATGTATTTAAATTGAAATTGTAGGCTTTTAACTCTCTTTGCATAACCATACCCAGGGTTGCTTTTCTGTACTATGCACATCCAATTAACCCTCTGCACTGGTATCTGCTAACTTTTTTCAGCACAGGAGACAGAAACCCATGGGATGCACAGAACTGTTAGTTTTACCCACCAGACCTGGGTTTGATAGAAGGCGCAAAGTGGATGTTAGGAGGAAGTTGTTTGCAGTGAGGGTGGTGAGATACTGGAACGCATTGGGTGATTCTGTACTCCACAACCTCCCTGGAGGTGTTCAAGGCCAGGTTGGACAAGGCCTTGAGTGACCTGTACTAGTGGGAGGTGTCCCTGCCTATGGCAGGGCGTTGGAACTAGATGATCCTTGAGGTCTCTTCCAACCTTACCATTCTATGATTCTATGATCCTATGCCTGGTATTGACACCTAAACTGAAAGAGACACAAGAATTTTAAGGAACTGTTTACCAAGGGACCTGGATGATGCACCAGCAAATTGGGCAGTTCTGGCAGGTCCAGAGCTAAGGACCAAGTAAGAGACAAACAGTATGCTCAAGAGCCTTTTCAGTGCACTAAATGCACTCCCGAGACCACCTCCAGTGCTAACCAAACCTAACATAGATGCCTGGAGGAATACACAGCACTGAGGCATCTCCCATTTTAGCAGAGTGGGTTTGGAAGTGGCTTGGTAGAGACACTACATTACCCATTACAAGCCCCCTCCAAGTGCCAGTGCAGAAGATATGTCCCTCTACTCCTCTTATGGCCTTCCAGTATCTGAAGGGGACCTACAGGAAAGATGGGGAGGGACTTTTTATGGTGTTGGGTAGTGATAGGACTAGGGGGAATGGAGCAAAACTGGAAATGTGTAGATTCAGATTGGATGTTAGGAAGAAGTTCTTCACCATGAGGGTGCTGAGACTGGCACAGGTTGCCCAGGGAGGTGGTGGAAGCCTCACGTGTGGTGGTTTTTAAGGCCAGGCTGGGTGGGGCTCTGGGCAGCCTGATCTAGTGTGAGGTGTACCTGCCCATGGCAGGGGGGTTGGAACTAGAAAATCATCAAGATCCCTCCCAGCCCTGACAATTCTGTAATTCTCTGACAAATATTGTTCCTGTTAATCACTGAAATCTGGCAGGCTGCAGTACTCTCCTAAGACTATCACGGGCACTTTGAATTATGACAACACACATAAAATTGTCATGAAACCTGAAAGGGGATCTGACAGACCCCAGGGATGAGTGCTTCACAACATGGGCATGGTTTGGTTACTGAAGTGCAGAGTAGCCCTAACCACATCCCATTTGCCCCACGGCTTGAAAATCACTGTTTGGAGCAATGACATTTGTGATGATTTGGGAGTTCCCTGCCCCTCCACACAAAATCCCCTAAACTAGACTCAACTAGCTGGAAGTAAAGGACTGAAGCTCTGTTTACAGCTTTGCACAATGTACAATCAGAGATATACACAATAGACAGGAATAGTTACAGACATAGACAAGTTAAAGGGAATACAGAAACACAACTCCTCTCTCAGAAATCAGAGACCCCAGGAGGGGCTCCCAACAACCCTTCCACCTTCTCCCCACCCCTACACCTTACCCCAGGGTCCACCTTACATGCAAGGTGAGATTGTAGTAGGTTGGGCCAGGGAGGTTAGAAACAGAGTGGTTAGTTAGGTTACTCAGCAGAGAGGAGAAGACTCACTGGCTCCCAGAGAGACCAAGACTCTGTGTGTTATCTATGTTTGTGTCCTTGTTCTTATCCATCTCAGCAAGCCTATGAGTGCAGCAGACATCACCAGTGTTTGCTTTTCACAACCTATAATTTTCTTCAATAAAATATTCCACTTAGCCTCAAACCAGCACGACATTTGTCAGGATGGAGGTAACCCTGCATTGGACAGGTGAATTGCTGAATTTTCCATTTGTTTATTTTCTGTCTCTCTATTCATGTATGTGCCTATCAGGATTTATCTATTTTTTTAAACTCCAGCACACGTAAAGGATAACACCATTGCAGACAACTGAAATTTAATATTTCAAGGAAGATGTGAGAGGTGAATCAAGAGTAGAGTTAGTTCCAATATCTGCATTATTTACCACTCTCAGTATTTGTTCATTCTTCTGCACGAGGCTTTGAATACACCATGAACCTCAGGAGGCAAACTAATAAATTATTATTTTAACACAAATTAACTAAAATTCCACTGATTGTTCTAAAGCACACAAAAGAAAATGATATAAAAAGGTAGGTTTTACCAGAACACAACAATATGTAAGCAGTTTAATTTCTACAACATCTTTGCTTCTAATTGGATTTTGTGCAATTTGCCTGCATTTCAGGCATCACTGGGCTACAACTAGTGAATGGAAAATTAATCTGCCTTCTGTAATACTCAAACCTCTTCCCAAGATGAATAGTTTGGCAGGGATGGAACATGCATTAACTTTAAAATATGACAAAAATTACTTCAGTCATGAAGGTGCAACCACTTCACAGTCTGCAGCTCTATCCCAAGTGAACTATAACCTGAACAGCAAGTTATATTAGAGGTCATAGAATCACAGAATGGTAAGGTTGGAAGGGACCTCAAGGATCATCCAGTTTCAACCCCCTACTATAGGCAGGGACACCTCCCACTAGTACAGGTCACTCAAGGACTCATCCAACCTGGCCTTGCACACCTCCCTGGGCAACCTGTGCCAGCGTTTCGCCACCCTCACTGCGAAGAACTTCCTCCTGACATCTAGGCTAAATCTTTCCTCTGCCAGTTTAAACCCATTGCCCAAACTCTCTCAGCCTGTCCTCACAGCAGGGCTGCTGCAGCCCTCTCAGCATCTTGGTGGCCTCCTCTGGACCCACTCCAACACTTCCATGTCCTTCCTGTGCTGGGGACTCCAGAACTGCACACAGGACTCCACGTGGGGTCTGAGGAGAGCAGAGCAAAGGGGCACAATCCCCTCCCTTGCCCTGCTGCCCACACTGCTCTTGCTGCAGCCCAGCACTCAGTTGCTGTCTGGGCTACACTCACACTGCAGCCTCATCTTGAGCTTTTCATCACCCCACACCCCCAGGTCCTCTTCCTCAGGGCTGCTCTCAGCCATTCCCCACCCAGCCTGGAGCTGTGCTTGGCGTTGTGCCTACCCAGGTGCAGGACCTTACACTTGGCCTTGTTGAATGTCATGAGGTTGGCCTGGGCACAGCTCTGCAGCCTGTCCACGTCCCTCTGGATGGATCCCTGCCCTCTAGCAAGTCGACTGTGTCACACAGCTTGGTGTTATCTGTAAAGTTGCTGATGGTGCACTCAATTCAGATCAGATCCAAACATATGTGTGGACATAAACCTCAACTTTCTAATCACACCCATGTAAACAATTTGTTAGAAATAAAGTATTTTAAGAGGTTACTCACAAATTGCAACAGTAAAGATAAAACCTGAAAGCTTTTTCTCTTCACTTTTTTTCTTCTCTCCCTTTATCTTCATTCATTTTTATATCGGACGTTAGTGGTGAAAGAATTTTACTTATCTAGAGGTTCATTCTCACCTACGTTTGGGGTTTGTTTCTTTTTCATGTACACTTCTGATATTACAGTAGAGATATTACAACCCAAGGCTACCCTAGAGTTCTGTTAATCAGTATTGTGAAGGTTGAGATACTTTTCTTTCCCGTGAAAGCTTTCTTATTTGAATACTGCTAAAGCATCTGAACTGAAAGAGATTTCTAAATCAGTTTTTCAGACCAGCCTTTGCCTTTAGAAAAGACTGGAGTGCTGTAAGTTACGCTATTTTTGAAGAGAGCATTACCTAATTTATGCAGTGTTCATTTTAAACTTTTATTTAAATTGTATCAACCAAATACAAAGTTAGGACTGCAAATACAGGACAGGTTTTTTTCAGAAAGTACACAAAAACCTTTTTCTTTTTTTTGTTTCCTTGAAGAACTTCTCATACAAGTTTGCAGCATTTCTATGTATAATTACAGAACAATTGCTTTCTTAAGCAGAAAAATAAATGTTTAAATATCACAGCCTTTCAAATATTTTCATAATCTCTCATTTTCACGTGCACGTACATGTGCCAAACAAACTCACATTCCTTTTATATTGAATTTATTCTACAGAACTTTGTATGTCTCCTTGTTTTGCATTAGCTCTCAAATAACATGTTTGAGGCTTAAGTGTCTTCCCTTTTTCATTTCAAATCTTTTCACATGATAAAATCCAAAGGCGGAGTAGCAACTGGGACCTCATAACATAAACATTGAACATATGTGAACTGACTTCCAGCTACAAAAAACACAGAGCCAGAAGGCACTGTAAGTAGCAATTAGGTCATGCCTGGTCCTATGTTTAGATCATGTGTGTCTAAGCCTTCTTGAAACACATTGATCTAAACCATTCTGCAGTTTTAGAGACACAGCCTCACTGCTATTCTGCCAACATTTCCCTCTCCCAATCCATAAGGAAGATTTCTCAGTTACTAATTGGAATATTCCCTCCTATAATTTCNGCCTGGGCACACCTCTGTAGCCTGTCCAGGTCCCTCTGGATGGATCCCTGCCCTCTAGCAAGTGACTGTGCCACACAGCTTGGTGCCGTCTGCACACTTGCTGAGGCTGCACTGATTCCTCTTTGCATGGCACTGACAAAGATGTCAAACAGCACTGGTGACAGCACTGACCCCTGAGGGAGCCACTTGTCACTGGTCTCCAGGTGGACATTGTGCCCTTGATCACCACTCTGTGTGCCACCATCCAGCCAATTCCTTACCCAGCAGTGCTCCACACATCCAGTCCATGTTTCTCCAGTTTGGTGCCCAGGATGCCATGTGGCACAGAGTCAAATGCCTTACTCAGGTCCAGGTCGATGCCATCAGTTGCCCTTCCCTTGTCCACTGTTGCTGTGACTTATTCATAAATAACCACCAAATTTGTCAGTCATGCCCCATTTAGATTTCCAAACTTTACTTAATGCAAGATTATGATCTATTTTTTTTTAAACCCATCATCCATTTGCAGCAAGTTTTGAAACTAAGAAATATAGAATCCTTTGGGGCCTCCGGGCATTTGAAGTCTTGATACAGCAATATTTAGGCAGAGAAGATTCTCCAGTGTTTCTTCTACTCAGATCCAGGTAGATGACATCAGTTGCCCTTCCCTTGTCTGCTGTCGCTTTCACAGATCCTTTCACGTACCTGACTCCTGTTTTCACAGCCCTCTCTCAATAATTAAATAAATTCTTTAGTCTTGCAATGCAGGTCACATTTTGTATATTTGTGACCACTCTTAATCCTTTTCTCTGCACTTGCCAGTTGCCTTTAAATGCAATGCACTAAACTTGGATAATGTTCTGCAGTCTTTATGATGAAGACCAGAGAGGAAGTAGTGTTTTATGTCTTGCATACTATATTCCTTGAACACTATATGTAAGAGGAATGACTTTTGCCTTGTTTCCATCTTTGTCTTACTCTTCACTTGTGATCCAGTGTGGCACTCGGTTCCTCCTCTAAAGTACTGCTATTTAACTAGACATTCTTGTTCCATATCTGTCCAGTTAATTACTCCTGCCTGAAAATAACACAATACTCCTGTCTGTATTCCATTTCATCTTACTATGTTCAAGATAGTTAGTTAATTTTTCAAGGTATTTAGTTAATTTTTCAAGGTAGTTAGTTAATTTTTCAAAGTATTTAGTTTATTTTTCAAGGTAATTTTGAATTCTCTATTCTTCTCATGCTGTCCTGTTCCATGTCACCTGAAAGCTGAATGGAGGTATTCTTCAGATGATGAAGAAAGAAGTGAATATACTCTGAAGAAACATCTCTGGAGAACCATACTATGAATATGGTGCCTCTTTTTTTTTTTTTTTTTTTTTTCAAATAATTGATCATCATTTTGTGTCTTGTGAAATCTTCCCAACCCTTTAGAGAATCATAGTAGAATCTGGTTTGGGTTGGAAGAGACCATGATGGTTTGGGAGTTCCCTGCCCCTCCACACTTTATAAAATCCCCCAGACTAGACTCAACCAGCTGGAAGTTAAGGACTGAAGCTCTATTTACAACTCAGCACAATGTACAAGCAGAGATATACACAACAGACAGGAACAGTTACAGACATAGACAAGTTAAAGGGAATACAGAAACACAATCCCCCTGCCAGAAATCAGAGTCCCCAGGAGGGGCTCCCAACCACCCTTCCACCTTCTTCCCACCCCACTGCCTTACCCCAGGGTCTGGTTTACACACAAGGTGAGATTGTAGGATGGTCCAGGGGGATTAGAAGCAGGGTGGTTAGTTAGGTTAGCAGAGAGGCCAGCAGACAAAAACTCGAGAGAGACCAAGACTCTCTGTGTGTTTTCTATGTTTGTGTCCTTGTTCTTATCCATCTCAGCAAGCCTGAGTGCAGCAGACATCACCAGTGTTTGCTTTTCACAACCTATATTTTCTCCATTAAAATATTCCAATTAACCTCAAGCCAGCACAGAGATCCTTGAAGATAATCTAGCCAAACCGCTATTTTCCCAGTTTCTTACATGACACAATACAGAAAGTCCAATTAAAGTCAAAGTAATGGCATTTATGACTTCAAACCCTGCTGTCACACTGTAGGATGAAATGACATGGATATGACATTGTCTTCAGTGCTAACAAAGTGTTTTGTCACTCATTCAACCATTTGCTAGTATCTGGATTATACCCTGGTCATCCTTTCTCCTTGCCTAATGACAGATAGTAGCTTTTGCTACACGAACCTCTCAAGACGTCCCCTGCCCATCACATGCTATGAAGTGCAACAATAGTATCTAATGTTTCACCATTAAGTTCCTTAATTTCTTCATTAGGAAACTGATAATCCCTTGTTGGTATCTTCCTTTCCCATTCAAAGTGGAGATCTTTATTTTTATCACTAGTGTGAACTATAATACCCTCTGATTGCAATTTATCATTCTTATGAGGACTGAGGCAAAAAAAAAAAAAATAATAAACAATGTTATTAGAAAAGTTGACCCTCTGAGTATCATGCAACAACAGCTTTTTCTCTCTGCTGAACAGTTGACCAATTCACCCTGTCCTTCACCTTCTGTCTGTTACAATCACCCTTCAGAACTGATTGATGTCTCTTGGCAGATGTGTCTGGGTTTGAGCTTTGGCTTTTCAAAACTTTGTTCCTACGTGTTCATGTTATATTTATCACTCATCTTCAGTAACCTGACCTACTTTCTGCTTCCAGTATGATTTTTTCTTATATTTGAGGTTCATGCAAAGTTCATGCTTTAATCAAGCTGATGTCATGATACGTTTTATCTTTTTTCATTACAGTGGGATAGTATAAGCCTGCAGATAGATATGATGTTATTTTGTGTCTTATTTCTAAGTTGTTAATACTTTAACAGCCTTTTCCTTTATGTGAGATCTTTTTACCAATTCTGTGAGTTTATTGTAGTCTACCTTCTGTCATTCAGCTCTCATCATTCAGCCCCCTGTTCCTCCCTCTTGTCCCAAATAATAATGAATCTTTTCTCTAATGGCCACTTTTAAATGGACCTTTCAGCCTCAAATTCTCATCCATTCTCACAACTGTCAACAAATATAAAAGAATAGATGTCTCTTCTTTAATCCTTTCTTGTTGAATCAGAGACATTTCCCCCGATTGGATTCAAAGGTTTCTTGTTCAATCTACTGTATTTCTTTCCAGCAGATACTCCTTATTATCTCCAGTTGCCCTATGCTGAATAGAATAGCTCTTGCAACATATCACCTATCATTATTTCTCTTAGTCCTTTTCTGTTAATAATTCTGTTAACCTTAGAAATAAGAGTCAATTTAAAGCTATGCCTTGCATCCAAACACTGAAAACTGACCTCTAGCACACGTTTCTTGCAGAAGCTCCTGGACAAAGCTGTAGGCAGACCAATATGATCCAAGCAATGCCCATTTATTGAATATGAGCATGCAATTATATACTTTCTAACAGACCATGCAAGTTAGTTCATTGTTAAGCAATTGGTCCAAATCATTAAGGCACAAGCTCTGTGGCATTAAGCGATTGGTTCAAATCATTAAGGCACAAGCTCTGTGGCATTAAGCAATTGGTTCAAATCATTAAGGCACAAGTTCTGTGGCATTAAGCAATTGGTTCATCATTATCTGTTCAAATGCTTCATGTGAGTCTTTGTTTTGCTTTGATCTCCTGTTGTTGTCCATTTCCTGGTGGCAGCTCACAGTTGCTGTCCTTGCCCTTCAGATGAACCTTCCTGCAGGCTGTGAAACTTTTCAATTCACAATTATCATTTAGCACAGGTTGGATTACTCACATGTCCATTTAATACAAAGTATTCCCCTACATTTCTTTTGATAGGCTTACAGAGGTCAGCTTCAAGATGCCTTCAGCAACAGAACAGTCCAGTGCACATAAACACTTGCATGTGAGATTATCTCATGTACTACTAATACGGCATTAGAGAGTGAAGCAAGTATGCGTAGTTCATAGTTTGTCCACAAGCAGTCTGGAATTCATCCACAAAGTCTCCACTGGAGGTCAGAGGGTCTAGGAGTATGCCAGGCTGCTGGTTACTCGTGTGTGTCCTGGTTAAACTGTTGTGGTAGGCCTAAGCAGGCCAAAATAGGTTTATACGTGTCCTGGTATGCCCAGACATGTTTTTCTGCTCTCACTCTCTCTGTTTTGGGGAGCAGCAACTGCAGGAAAGAGGGTAAAGAACCTGGAGATGCTGAGTCTGGGGACCCTGGTCCT
>VWYK01115901.1:27026-44242 GCA_013399775.1 Semnornis frantzii | reverse complement strand
GGAAGTTCCATGTAAACATGAGGAAGTTTTTTCACTGTGAGTGTGACCGAGCACTGGAACAGGCTGCCTACAGGGGCTGTGGAGTCTCCCCCTCTGTAGAGATATTCAAGACCTGCCTGGATGTGTTCCTGTGTGATCTGGTAGAGGTGATCCTGCTCTGGCAGGGGGGTTGGAGTAGATGATCTTTTGAGGTCTTTTCCAGCCCCCAACCTCCTGTGATTGTGTGAAATATCTTAAGTAAGGAATCATCCAGCTCTTTGTGGGCCGACTCATGATGGTAGAACTAAGGCTGCCTACCACAGCACAGGTCAGGTCCTTCACAGCTGCTGCACTCCCTGCAATACAGTATGCACATAATACATTTGGTACTGAGGGGAGCCAGAGACAAGAGGGGAGCCAAGGGGAGCCAGAGACAAGAGGGGAGCCAGACAGAAAAAAAGATAAAATAAAAAAGAAGAGAAGCTCCTCAGACGTTCATACCGTAACAAAAGTTCTGTGGAAGCTGCATTTTATTTGAAAATCCACCCATTTTTGCTAACATACATTTTAATATTTTAAACAAAAATAGAATCTGCAGAGACAATGCAGCAAGTATGCTTTAATTCATGTACAGAATTGCTTTCATATCGTGGACTCTCCTTCTGAAGGCCCCACTCCACCCAGAAGTTGTGATGTATTTACACAAAGCACCGATCAACAGTGCTGCTTTAATTCTTCGATAACTAAATACCCACTAGACACGTGTAAGGAAGCTACTTCCCCTTGTTTTAACAGGTACATGATCAGAAACATGGCACTAGCCAAATGAAAAGGCTTTCCCCCCCAATACACACCACCTCCTTTTGTTTGTTTCTTTCTTTTTGTTTGTTTTTTGGTTTGTTTTTTTTTTACAGAAAAGAAGGAAAGTCTTAAAGTGAAAGCAATTCCTCACATTCATTTTGGAAAGGCCTTATAATGTCAAATGTAAAAATAATGACATGCCAAGCACAAAGCAGTAAAGTTCCTTCCCAATGCACTAATGCTGAATTAAAAATGTAGTGCTTCTTCTAGTCAGTTAACTGTTCCCTTGCAAAATCCTAGGCACAGAATTGACTATAAGGATTAATGCATTTTACAGTTCTTCCCTAATTCCCATATATACTGAGAATTCATTAGATTCAGACCTTTTAAAATATTTAGTGCTCTGTATGTCAGCTGAAAAGCTTTCTGAATCAGATTCATTCTTTGTGGATAAAAATTGGACATACTGTATACACCCATACTCATTTTCATAAGGAGGTTTGCTTTTTTTTCTTTGATACAATATTAATGTTAAGTTGATAATCATAAATAAATACAAACAATAATACATAAGGAATGTCTACTGCAAACTGAATATATCATTTTTTAAAAAAAGTTAATTTCCATTACTGCTGTGCCTACATTTGTGAAGACTGAAGAAAAGGTAACTGCAGAATTAAGAGTTAGGATTTGACCCTCTCCTGCCCAAAGTCTTGTTTCGAGTTACAGTAAAGGACAGATCTCCACTCCAGACAGCACTTGCAAACACCAATCTCAATTCCCACAATAAAGGCTTCTTCTTGCTCATTACCAATTATGGATATTATTAGAAGCTGAAAGTATTGATGTATTAGTCATTGGGACCAAAAACAAACATAGAGCTGTCTTAATTCATGGTAATTCTTGGCTTTGTCTCATACAGTGACTTTTTCTTACAGAGCTGTCCCGGTTTCCTTCATTGCTCTTCATCATTTCATGGCATCACTTAATGGAAGAGGAGAGATTGAGAGACTGAAGTTCATTTTCTCCTGGAATTGGGGGTTCACTGGTGAGCACATCTTTTTGGAAACCTTCCTTTCTCTTCCATTTAATGAAGTTACATAAACTGAACCTGGAAAGATTAAAACCCCTCACGTTAATGTCCAACAGAAGTAGGACTTTGTTAGAAATCTCTTTTCAATTCTTCAATTGCCTGAGCTACCCCAAGATCTGGAGTTTTGAACAGAAATAAAGGTTTGACAAAAATCGGGGCAGAAAACAATTAAAAGGTCATCAGGATGTCCTTCCTGCTACACCAGCCTCTGGAACATATCCCTGCATTAAGCTGACTCATCCACAATAAGAAAATCCCCAACTCAACCATGCAACGTTGTCACCAGTGGCAGCACAACACACACCAACATTGATATGAAGAGAACTCAAAGTCATTTTTCATGCTTAACCAGAGGAAGTGCACAAAGAAAAGCAGTAAAGCCTACTGTCCTTACACATTCTCCTTCCTTACAATGTAGTCTTGAATTTTTCCAGGTTTTCCCTCATTTTAGTATTTAATCCCTACCTGCCCCTGACCTGACAGAAGAACTCCAGTGCACGTGTACCAGAACTGAGCCCTTGCATGCACAAAACCAGTACCTCCTCCTGCATAAAGTGAACTCCTTGGTGCAGTGCTTGTGCAGACTGCCAGCAGCAGCCAGGGGTTTGCTGCTGACCACAATCCCTAAGCATCTTCCTGCCCAAATGGCAAACACCAGGCAGCACCAGCTCCTTCTCCCTAACTGCAGCAAGCACCACGGGTGCTGTTGCTTGCAGGTCAGAGGGCAACTATCACATGTCACTTTCAATGCCTTGGGCAGGCCTTTAAACCCTGCAGTTATGTACACTCAGTTTCCAAGTCACTTCCACCTCAACATGACTCGTTCCTATTTTCTTCATACTCAAACTTGAATTAGAACTTCAATTTTTGTGTATCACAAAAAACAGCATCTCCCCAGAGTAACAGACAATACCTAAGTTGTTCTACAAGAAATCCTGGAGAGAGAGCTCTGCAAAGGGATCCTTTCCTGAGGCTCTGTGAGGACTCTGACTGGAAGGGCTGGATGCTGCAGACAGCTAGTAGAAAAGACGACAGAGAAAGGGAAAGAAAAAGAAAAAAAGGTCTCAGAATGACAGAATATGAAAGCTGAACATGTAATGAAAGGACAAAGAGGCAAACCTGGCAGAAATCAACTATCAGAACAAGGTGTTTGGTTATGTGGAGAACAGAAAGCCTTGTCAATGGTTGGTGTAATGCAGAAACAAGCTGGACGTGGCCCTTCGAAAAGGAAAGTTAAGATGGCGTTTGCCCAACCAGCAGGTAACTTTGCATCTTCACTGCAGCCTTCTTCAGAAGAAGATACAAACATTAAGCCTGAGTCCTGTGAAACAGGTTAGCACCTTCCCTGCACTGCTAGCAACCCAAGTACTGGCACGGACAAATGAGGCCGGGGTCCGGCCAGAGCATGGCAGTTTTCTAGATCCCAAATAACAGCTCTCAGCATCTTTTCCCCTCAAAGGAAGATCTGTATAAAATGAGGCTGGAGAGCAGATAATTGTCAAATTGGGGCCTAAAAGGAGAACAGGATATATTGTGGGGGTAGAAGATTGAAAATAGATGAGTTTGTCAGCTGCTACCATTTTAGGTGAGAACTGAAGACTGGGACCACAAGTCTACACTATCTGTAAAAGTGTAGTTTTTAATAAGTCTACACTTACTAAAAAAACCCACACATCCTGTAGCCAGGTACATAAAGCACCACAAGACAAATTAATTCACATAAAGCTCATTATTTACATGGTGTTTCCACTGCTGGAAGGGACCAACAACCTGCAGGTTGTAATTGAAGGAGTATCTGCTATTTGTTTAGCCCTTTTTGTTAGTGCCTTCCCAGTTATAAAAGGTGCTTTATTAAGTTCTGTTTGCCTTCCTCCCTCACAGAGCTTGCCTGGTTTTGCAGTTACAATTAACACAATCAACTTTCTCCATTTCAGGTTCCATCACTCATAAGTCTACTGATAATTAAGTTAGTCACCATTGCATCCCTGCACTTCATGCCCATGCCACTGCATGCCCATTTTAGTTTGGAAAGCCTGAATGCCTGCTGACCTTGGCATGACAGAGAACATGCTTATGGGAAATGCTGGCAGAAGTGTCTAGTGTTAAGTATTGCCATTGCACATTCATAATTTTCAGGTTAATGTCTATCTCAGATACCGTGTGGGGAGAAGGAGTTTTTCAGGATAAATATTCTCTATCTGGGTCAAAATCTTTATCCCCACTCCCCATGGGATACTTGGATCCAGTCCCCATAAACAGATTGTAGAAGAGTCATGAGACAGGATGGGAAGTGCTTGAGAAGCAGTTTCAGGCTGTCAGAAGTTCCCCTTTTAAATTTGGTTCTTCCCTTTGGAAAGCTGTAGCTGACACCCACCCACACTCTCCAGGATTTGAGCCAGACTAATGATAAAGTCCAAGAGTCTGAACTTCAGCAAGGCACACCTGTGACATTCTTCCTCTTCATGGTCAAATGGCTGCAAGTCACATATGGAAAGTCCTGTTAAATTGAGTTGGCAAATCTCCAATTGATACCAAGTACAACGTAACATCCCAGCTTGAAAGCAGTGTGAAAGCCTGGTAGAGCTCTGCCATTTATGTGGCATCAGGAGGTAACCAGAAACAGAGGTGAATTTTTAGGAAGCCTGTTCAGATTAAACACTGGGAAAAAACTCAATTTGACAATGCCACTTCCTAGACACCACAGCCAAATTGAGACCAGACACAGTATCTTACAGTAAATAACGTATTTTAATCAGATGCCTCCAATTAAAAAAGAGGCCTAAAAAAACCAAACACTGTAAATATACTTTAACAGTTTCCTACTTAGCATCTATACAGAATATTGATTATAGATAGATCTGAAAACCTGAACCTATTGCAGCAGTTTCTAAGCAGCAGTATTTGAAACAACAGCACTAGCCACCACTTTCTCTAGTGCTAATACATCTAGACCTGTGATTTAGCCTCCTTACTGCCCAGCACTTGTGTGAAATGCAACATCCTGTGCTGGATCAGACACAAAAGCTTGTCTCAGCTCCAACAGTGCTCATCAGCTCTTGCTGCTCCCAAAGACAAAAGCTCCCCAGAGTCATAGCAACACACAGGAGTCCATCTCCAAGTAAGTGTTGGGCTGATTCTCATCTCTGCATACTGGTTTCTCATTGAACATGTCTGTCAAGCTTCTACAGCATATATTTCAGGATTGATGTGCCAAAAGGAGCATCTGTAAAGCCTACTTTCTGGCCTAAGCCTGTACTGAACTCCAGACCCTGTTCATCCAGTTTCAGAAAAAACACCCACAAAAAAACCCTAAGCAAACCAAGAAAAAAGCCCAACAAAGCCTGACCAAAACCACAACAAAACCCTATCCAACCCCACCAAACCAACTGGCCTATTTACACATGTACTTGTCACCACCAGGCAATCACTCCAACCACCCTCTCTGTCCAGTTCAGTGATGTTAGTGACTGCAGGGTTACAATTCATACAGATGTGAGCAGCAGGCCATCTAATTTCTTCTTTGTTTTCTTCTTAAATCTTAACATTTTCACTACTCAGCTGCTTCCTCCCCCGAGGCTACCCTGTTTTGGGGGTAATCAGAGCAGCACACATAACACTTAAACCCATACCAGTGATTTGTCAGTACTGTATCATTTCATGTTAGCCAAGATCACAGAATCAACCATAGACTAGTTTGGGTCAGAAGGGACCTTAAAGATCATCTATTTCCAATGTCCCTTGCCATGGGCAGGGACACCTTCCACTAGAACAGGTTAATTCAAGGCCTCATCCAAAGATCATCTGTTTCCAATGCCCTCTGCAATGGACAGGGACACCTTCCCTAGACCAGATTAACTCAAAGCCTCATCCAACCTGGCCTTGAACACTTCCAGGGAGAGGGCATCCAGAACCTTCCTGGTAGCCTGTTCCAGTGTTTCACCACTCTTGCTACAAAGAATTTCTTTCTAATATCCAGTCTAAATCTATTCTCTCCCAGCCCAGCTTAATTAAGATGTTTCTTTCAAAACTATGACGATCGTCTTCCCCATGATTTTCAAAGCAACTCTTCTAGAGTTATTCTCAATTGTTTGAAATTCTTTTGCCCTTAAACCCATTCAAACTACTCTTGCTTTTGAAAGCAACAATTAGAAATCAAGTTGCACACCTGTAAACAACACACTTGAAATAGAAACAAAATAGGTATGTCTAGAGGTAGGAAAAGTACTAAGACTAACCTTTAAAAGAGGATCACATCAGAAACACCAGTCCAAATTACAGAGAATCTGGACAACACTGGGATGCCCATTCTGTTTTACCAGTCTGCACACAAAGCAGCAAGAATTCCCAACATGTTACCATTTGACAATATCATTTTCCGGCAACAACTTAATATCTGTCATGTTTTTAAGTACCTTCAACTTTCTTTATTCCAGACAGCAATTAAAAATCTATCCACAGACTAGAGGTAAGTGATACAATCTGGTGCTTTAAACATAAATATTAAAACCTATTTGCTTTTAGTCACCAGGGTACCATGGACAAAACTTGTATCAGAATCCTGGCATTTGGAGTGATCCATGTGGGCTGTGTGCCTTCCAGACAACCATTCCTGACTGAATTACCCTAGGTGATCCTGCCTTGGCAGAGAGGTTAGACTCAATGATCTCTGGAGGTCCCTTCCAACCTCTAAAGTTCTGGGATTCTGTAGTTCTTTAAGCTTTGTTGGTACTCCAAGAACATACTTTTTTTTCTGTCTTTATTTTCCGATTTCCGCCACAGCATGAGTGTGCACTAAACACAGATAACCAAGCTCTCAGAAACTCCTCAGGACTAAGCATTAAGTAAATTCAGTGTAACAATATTCTAGTTCCCTTCTGAGAGGGCAAGGCAGGGGATTCTGCCCATTTGCTCTGCTCTCCTCAGACCCCACCTGGAGTCCTGTGTGCAGTTCTGGAGTCCCCAGCACAGGAAGGACATGGAACTGTTGGAGAGGGTCCAGGAGGCCACGAAGATGATCAGAGGACTGCAGCAGCTGTGCTGTGAGGACAGGTTGAGAGAGTTGTGGCTCTGCAGCCTGGAGAAGAGAAGGTTTCCAGTATCTGAAGGGGGCCTACAGGAAGACTGGGGAGGGACTATTGACAAGGTCTTGCAATGACAGGACAAGGGCCAGTGGGTTTGAAGTGTCAGAGGGGAGACTGAAAGTGGATGTTAGGAGGAAGTTCTTTACAGTGAGGGTGGTGAGACACTGGAACAGATTGGCAAGGGAGGTTGTGGAGCACAGAATCTTCGATCCCATTGGGTGATTCTGTGCTCCACAACCTCCCTGGAGGTGTTGAAGGCCAGGTTGGATGAGGCCTTGAGTGACCTGTACTAGTGGGAGGTGTCCCTGCCTATGGCAGATAGTTGGAACTAGATGATCCGTGAGGTCCCTTCCAATCTTACCATTCTGTGATAAATGCCACCTCTGCAGATAGGGGGGAACAGCTCTCACAAGCATCCTTTGTTTCAATTTGGTTGCCTTACTGGGGTCAGACTTCTGAGAACTCAACACCTGCAAGCAACAGAGACTCTGTGTCTCAGGGAAAACCCTTCCAATGATGCAAATGATCTTTAATGATCCCTAACGATCCAAAAGCTGTGCTTTCTACCACACCAGTTCCCATAGGAGCCCCATGTGTTGTCAGATAAGCACAGAAAAAAATATAGCTCTGCACACCTCACTTGTGACTAATTCTTCCTTTTCCTGTTATGACAGCCAGTTGGGATTCAACCCAGACCAAGCCCTGCAATGTCAAATGAAGCAGAAAGGCTCATTCAGCTGTTCAGACCTACCTACCTGGCAGGTAAGTAAATTACGCAGGCAGATTTTCCCCCACTCCCCCCCCGCCCTGGGGACACTTGCAAATGGAAATAGCAGACAACAACTCTTATTATTGAGGATTCTTTCACTTTTTCTGTATTTAAGAGATGTCAAACATATTTTTACCCTTGAAGTACTATAAAACCCATGTGAAGGATACTGAATCACTTGTCTGATGTGCCTGTGGAAAGCATCTCTCAGAAGTCCAAGAAAAAGTCAGCAGAAAGCTGCATTCCTAGCTAAAGTAATCTAGCAGCCTTTAAAAGTAATAGTAAAAGAAAAAAAAAAACTATCTGTCCACAAGGCTGTGTTTTAAGGAAGACAACAGACAAGCTGCATGCTCACTGTCACTCCTGTTAAAGGATCAGGAGTCAGGCACTGGAGAAAGTTAGAGGCTCTTTCCCCTGACAATCTACTGCTGAGTTGGTCTCCCTCCACACATACAAAGTGAAGTCACACAAGCACACTTTTCAGCAGTCACATGCAGAAACACAGCTCTTCATAGCAAGATCAACATCAGTCCCTACATACTGGATTTTTCTATGAAGTCAGGATGTACTGTGTGAACTCTGACAAAAACATTTGACTGCTAAGTAAAGGCATACCTAGCACTGGAGTTCCCATCTGCCAGCTAAATTGGGCTCTGCCTCCACCCACAGTTCAAACAAAGTCTTAATGACCTCAGTATATTCTGAAAATAGCATGAAGGTGTTCAAGGTTCTGCATCCTCCCTCACCCCTACTTATTTTTCCTACTGCAAAAAAAAAAGAAAAATCTTCAGATGTCTACAGGGTGAAGAAAGTGAATTCGGTGACAAAATTTTGCAAAACAAACAATAGAAAGGTAGGTATTTAAGTCCAGTATTAATAAAGTCAGTTCTCAATGCTCAGAGTAACCCTTCAACACACTTTCATTCCTGTATACTAGGTGATGAATTGACACCCAACAGGAGAAGCAGAAGAGCAGGCAATTTACAGAACGCTCCCTGTAACATCACACCTTTATCTAACAGGGAAAGGTCAGACAGGTTGGAACAGCTATTACCTTCACCATGCTGCAAATCACGTCCTCTGCAGAACATGGAGGAATGCAGACACAATAAGGGTTCAAACTAGATGCATGCAACGCCTCCAACAGGGCAGTCAGTTCTAACAGCCAGGCGCCGGGCTGAAGTTCCACCAGGTTTTGTTACAATGTTCTTTTCCAACTCGTCTTTACTTTGCTCTCCTCAGACCCCACCTGCAGTCCTGTGTGCAGTTCTGGAGCCCCCAGCACAGGAAGGACATGGAAGTGTTGGAGTGGGTCCAGAGGAGGCCACAAAGATGATCAGAGGGCTGTGGCAGCTCTCCTATGATGACAGGCTACAAGAGTTNGTACTAGTGTGAGGTGTCCCTGCCTATGGCAGGGGGTTGGAACTGGATGGTCCTTGAGGTCCCTTCCAACCTTACCATTCTATGATTCTATGATCTATAGTATTCATTAATTTAAAAGGCTACATACAACCTGTTTGTCCTATGCAAAATCATAGAGTGGTTTAGGTTGGAAGGAACCTCTGAAGGGCAACTAGTCCAACCCCGCTGCAGTGAACAGGGAAGATCTTTAGATCTGGTTGCTTACAGCCCTGCCCAACCTGACACTGAATGCTTCCACGGCATCTACCACCTCACTGGGAATCCCGTTCCAGTCTTTCACCAGTCTCACAGTAAAAATGTCTTGTTTCTATCTGCTTTAAATTGATCCTTGTTTGCTTTAAAACTATCATTCCTTGTTGTGTCACAACAGGTCCTGCTGAAAAAAAAAAAAACTGTCCCCATCTTTCTTATAGGCCCCCTTTAAGTTCTGAAAGGTAACAGTGAGGTCTCCCCTGACCGTATCTTCTTCAGGCTGAACAACCTCAGCTCTCTCACACTGTCTTCACAGCAAAGGTACTCCAGCCCTCTGATCATTTTTGTAGTCCTCCTCCAAACCTCTCCAACATATCCCATTCTTCTTACATTAAGGATAGCAGAGCTGGGCACACTACTCCAGGTGAGATCTCATCAGAGCAGAGGAGCAGGAATCACCTCCCTTGACCTGCTGGTCACTCTTTCTGGGGCAGTGCAGAGGTATTCTGGGCTGCAAGAGCTATCACTTATGCTGTCATATAAACACACGGGTTACACTTAGAAGTTTACAACTACAGTCAGACTCTGTTACTTGATAATGTAATACTTATAAGCGTAACAGTTCAAAAACCAGTGGCACATGTACTTAGCAGAAAGCTATAATGGTGCAATCTCACAAAGACACACTTAGAGGAAAAGCAGCAGAGAACATGAACCTCAAAGAAGACTCTTGTCTTCATCAAACAGAACTGACATAAACTATTCCGGTCCTTTCAGTACAGACACCGCAAGAGAAACAAAGCCTTCAAAATGCTATCGTCTTTGCTTCCCTGAAACAAACTTAATGCTGCCAATATTAGAAGCTACAAAAAGCAGTTCTTACATGAGCCACTGGGCTTGTGCAACGCATTTGCCCAACGCAAGAAAATACCCAAATACTCTTGAAGAAACTGACCCACCTGTAACTGGTCCCCAGCACTAAGGATTTTGAATGTACCCACCTGTGCTCCCGGTACAGGACCAAAAGGATTTTGCGGTCTCATAACTGGCTGACTGTATATTAAAGTTGGCTGTGTCATTACTGGTATTCCTCCCATCTGTGACGGCTGAAAAAATCCAGACAACATTAAATCACACATAGCACTAACACATGACAAGTATTTAAGAGAAAGGATAATGGCAAACAGGTGAAAACTCTCCATCATAACTGATAGAGGCAGCTCTAGAAATTGTTCCCAAAATACTCTGCCAATAAAGTTTAAGAGAGAGGGACACTGGAGCCTTCTCAAGGAATACTCTCAATAATCATAGAATGGTAAGGTTGGAAGGGACCTCAAGGATCATCCAGTTCCAAGCGCCTGCCATAGGCAGGGACACCTCCCACTAGTACAGGTCACTCAAGGCCTCCTCCAATCTGGCCCTGAACACCTCCAGGGAGGGAGCAGCCACAACCTCCCTGGCCAACCTGTGCCAGTGTCTCACCACGCTCACTGCAAACAACTTCCTCCTAACATCCACTTTCAATCTCCCCTCTGCCATCTTAAACCCATTGCCCCTTGTCCTGTCATTGCAAGACCTTGTCAATAGTCCCTCCCCAGCCTTCCTGTAGCCCCCCTCAGATAGTGAAAGGCTACTCTAAGGTCTCCTGGAAGCCTTCTCTTCTCCAGGCTGCAGAGCCCCAACTCTCTCAGCCTGTCCTCATAGCAGAGCTGCTGCAGATCATCTTCATGGCCTCCTCTGGACCCTCTCCAACACTTCCATGTCCTTCCTGTGCTGGGGGCTTCCAGTATCTGAAGGGGGCCTACAGAAAGGCTGGGGAGGGACTATTGACAAGGTCTTGTAATGACAGGACAAGGGGCAATGGGTTTAAACTGGCAGAGGGGAGATTGAAACTGGATGTTAGGAGAAAGTTGTCTGCAGTGAGGGTGGTGAGGCACTGGCACAGGTTGCCCAGGGCAGTTGTGGCTGCTCCCTCCCTGGAGGTGTTCAAGGCCAGGTTGGAGGAGGCCTTGAGTGACCTGTATTAATGGGAAGTGTCCCTGCATATGGCAGAGGGTTGGAACTAGATGACCCTTGAGGTCCCTTCCAACATTACCATTCTGTGATTCTATGACTTTACACAGGACTTCATGAATGGGTACTGGGAGCCATGGTAACTCTCCCAAAAGCCCCTCAAGAACACAGTTGTCAGGTTCTGCAGTTCACTTACTAACTGTATACAAGTTACAGATCATTAATGTAATGACTGTGATGGGACATTTGTTACACTAGTCAGAATCATTTAATAGATTCCTTGTTCTCTCCCTTTTTGTTCACTACATCAAAACTAGAAGTTAATGCACATAATTTCAGAAATATTTCAAAAATTGATATAAAAAAATGTTAACTTCTCAGAGCAACATGCAGGAAGATCAAGTTTGTTTGAGAAGCTCTCTCAAAACTGGTGTTCAATTCTCAGCCAACATCACAACGTGCCACAAACTGGCAGGTTTTTTGCACTGATTGTTATGGGTACCTTTTGCTCAATTTAGGAGCAAATATTTAAGGAACTTCTCAGTCCACTGATAAAACATTCCTGCTGTGAAGGTAGCTATGGTCACACAATACACTTATTTCTATGATACACCTATTCCTACAGCAATGAAGTCCATTGATAATAGACACTGTCTTAATTTGTGTAAGTTTTTATTAAACTGAGGTAAGAAAGGGCGGACTATTTCAGACAAAAGCCACTCAGCTCAGAAAAAGTCAACAGGAGCTGAAATTCAACCATCAGTAAAATACTTCAGAAAACAGGACTGTTACCAAGCTACAGGCAAGATGCAGAGCATCTGACTTGTGGGTTGCAGGAGTTCCACTCACCATTCCATAGCCCATCATTCCTGTTGGCGTTGTGGCAGGATATGCCATGACTGGTGGTGCCTGGTGTGAAAAACAGTGAACTTAACAGGAGAAGAGATCAGCTGCATAATGGTGAGACAATATCTTCTAAGCTTAGGTCAAGTGCAGCACTCAGCTTATTGTGAACATAAAGAATAAACAGCATTTGCAGTCTCATGTGTTTCCTAATTATTGCAGATGGAATGCAACACCCAAGTTAATCTTGGCAAATCTGCAGTTGTGTTTTGATTCTAACCTCTTAAGATCCTGGCTGGCTAAACTAAACTGCAAGCTGCCGATCTCTCAGCATTCTGTTTTAAGAACACAATATGAGACAGAAGTTTGAGAGGAAATATTCAAGAAGCAGCTTTTTTTTTTTTTTAGTTACATGAAGCATAAACTTCTCTTTCAATATCAGAAGTAATGATGCTCAAGGAGTCTCGAGGGAATTTTACACAATCAAAGAGCAAACTACCATTACTTCTGCTGACATCACAGGACTTCTCATGTCTTTACCCAGGATGTGCACACTATGGGGATTTTCCTAACATGCTTCAGTACAAATTCAACTCTAATACAAATATCTAACCTGCACTCCCACTCACTCACCCACTTAGTACAGTGGGTTTGAACAGGTTAAGTACTGTTAGTACTTCACAGCTCTGCTTATATTATCTTTAATCTAAGTTAGCTTTCCTGAAGTTACAGTAAGATTGCTGTGTGAACCAATAAAACCTGGGGTGAAACTACATTTGGTGAACAGCTTGGCAGCATATACAGAGAAAACCAGCTGATAACTCTTAGAAAGAAAAGTATATTAAAGACAGCTCTTTATATCCTAACCGAATTATTTGTTATACAGTTCCATTATCCACTTTTAGGATTAAGTCGTAGAAGGATAAAAACTTTTTTTCCAGACTGGAAATTGGTGCTTACAGATATTTACATAAATTTCTGTCTATGCACTCCACCTCCTGTTAGTCAGTCTCTCCTTTAAGGAAAAAAAAAACAAACCAGCCTAATTTTCACGTTATTGCTGTGGGCATTAAAATTCGTGACAAGAAAATGATCACACAGATCTCAACATACAGATTATTGATTGAGGAAAGAGGGAAGTGACAAAATATTTACTGTTGGATTAAAGCTAATCAATTGTAACATTAATAAGATATCAGCAAAGCTGCTTCTGCATTAATTTCTAAGGTACCAGTTGCCATTTCATAAGTGGTAGCCAGCATCACTGGCATTTCAGTTGCCACCAGAACAGATTTCTCTGATTTTATCTAGACTATGTTCTACTCGTATTTCACAAAACTGGCAAAGCTATCCTGAAAATTACTTCATTTTCTTTGTGTATTCACACCTCATACAAATATGCTGACTATATTTATTTTTGAGTGCTCGAGCATGGACCTAGCATCCTTTAGAATCACCCTGCAATAAAAAACAGAACACAGGGAAAGACCAATATCACTGTTGATAGAAGGAAAAAAACCAAACACACAAAACTTTGAAATGAAAGGCTGCATTCCTCAGACAGCAAGCACAGGTTGTTGCTTGCTCTTTGTAAACTGTCAGCATGAATTGTCTCTGTATGAGCATTAATGACATATTGGTCTCTCCCCACTAAGGAAAAAAAATTAGAAACAAGTAAGAGAGATCTACCATAAATGTGAATAAAGTGCCAACTGTCACAGAAGCCCATGAGGTTTCATGCAGTTATTCAAACACAAACATTTTTATCTTCATTCAGAATTCACCAAGTGCATTGAAGGCAGCACAGACACACACCCCAGCTCTCTGGCAGCAAATGGTACAGTTTAAAGCAAGGAAAAAAATAATCTTGGTATTTTCCATGCCATCATTCGAGTCAAGAGCCTGCAGACCACCTATGAAGTTCGTGTATGCTAAGGAAAGCTCAGTTTTTGGCACACCAAAGATTTTAAAAATGAGAAATGTGTAAATAGCAAGAAGGTTATGAGGTTCTGCAAGAGCAGTGGTTAATATCAGCATGCCAGTTGATTGCAAAAAGGCTGCGGGTTGTTTCACTTACGTATTGTGGAAAATGCATGCCATTCTGTATTTCCCAGGGAGAACAATTACATAATGCAATAACACTGGATTAGAAGCAGATACTTACACAATGGAATATATACACAGATAGCATTTTAGTTCACAAAAAACATTAAAATGTTTACCCCAACACATTCTTGTAATTCAAGTCATTCACTGAGACAACAGACACCTGCGATACTGTGACCGCTATTAGGTTTGCATTTCTTTTGCTTGGTCCATTTATTTGGTATATGCCTTTTTTCCAAGGATGAGAAAGCCATATTTTCAAAAGCATATTTATTCAGCAAGCAGCAGCAACTCCACAATAAATAGACCAGTAGAGGAAGACAAACTCTTTTTTCCCCCCTCAATTGTTTCTCTAGAGATTTGTTTTATGTTAATAGAACGGTTTCACAGGAAGTGTCTCAACAGTGCAGTAACAAAAGCTGTTAGATGTAATGACTTATCACAAGAAGATGTGTATATACAAGACATGAGTTATTAAACAAATTCAAGCACAAGTAAACCACCAGTCATTAAAGCAGGTGAGTAGTTACAGTTCCTTCAACATATACACACCCTCTAATAATGTTCACAAACATCTCTCCCTACATATAGTGAGTTGATAAGGGACACCCAGTAGGGGAGAGGTAGTGGATCCAGAGAGACAAGCTTTTTCTTTCCAAATCCACAACACTGTGGATTCAACCTCCTCACTCAGTTGCAGAGTCAGATGCAATAAATCCTTGGGGGTGGTTTGTTATCTAGTGTGTCTGTGTAGTTTCTCCAGGTACTGGTAAAAACATTGTGTAGGATTCATGAGCAAAACTCTTACCATTGTGAATGCTACTCAGGTAAACTTTTTTGTTGTGCTTTGGAGGATTTTTTTAGGGTAGGGGTTTGTTGTTGTTGGGGGGGTGGGGTGGTGGTGGTGGTTATGTTTTGGGTTTTTTTTTTGTTTGGTGGTTGTTTTTGTGGAGGGGGAGTGGCAGCACACAATTAAGAGCCTCACTATACATACTAGCTCAAAACTCTTGCCAATTCCACCTGCTACCACAGACACTACGAAGTTGATCGCTACAACTGACTGACATGTTAAAAACAATTGCACACACTGGAGCAGAAAAGTAGTAGTTAAATACATCAAGAAAGCTAAAACTCACTACTGCACAGACATCTCTGTGGGTGTCAAGAGGTTTAATTTTTCATCCCCTTCTCATCCTCAGAGCAGGCTGAGCTGTAATGTTACACACAGCTGACAAATCAGTGTGCCTGAAGAACTTTAGATGCTTCTATTTTTCTAGACTGCAAAGTGGACCCCGAAATACCACCCCTGGAAATCAGTTTTACTTCAGCTGAGGGAAACACAGGCTGCTAATTTGCTGTAAGAGAGGCTGGTCAAAAACTACTGAAGTTAGTAAGCTAAACTAGTTACTAGAATACTGCAACTATTGAATAAATTGTTTATGTGAACTATTTACTAGAACCACATAGCTAAAAACAAATCCAAGCAGTACACATCTCAAACTGACCACTTCAACATCCTTACTACCCCTTTCACTGCATCTATGGCTCACCTCCAGGCTTCTCAGTCACACATTAGCCCATGTACCCAAGTTGCAGGTAATTCACTATTTTCAAGTATTTGCTTACCAATGTTGGAGCATTCCATGCAGTTGTAGGTGCAATCTTGGGTTGCCAATTGGAACCTCCTGTTAGTTTCTTTTCACCTGGCTGAGTCCAGTTTACATCACTTCAAATAAATATTTTAAAGGTTTGTTAGAAAACATTGTATTTTCTTACAAAACTCCAACAGGTAAATACAGTTTCCTCTTGGAAATATCTTCTTTTATTAGTTAAGAAATGCATTTAGTAAACAAGTTGATCAAAAAGCAAAACTAGAGGTGGGTAGATTCAGATTGGATGTTAGCAAGAAGTTCTTCACCATGAGGACAGTGAGACACAGCAACAGGCTGCACAGGGAGGTGGTTAAAGTCCCATCCCTGGAATTTTGTTAGGCCAGGTTGGATGGGGCTCTGAGCAACCTGATCTGGGGTGAGGTGTCCCTGCCCATGGAAAGGGAGCTGGAGATAGGTAATCCTTGAGGTGCCTTCCAGCCCTGACAATTCTATGATTCTATGATCTCAGGACAGCTTGTTTTAGTGAGGAAAAAGGTAAGATGCTCAACATGAGCCACCTCAGCTTTATCTAATCTCAGGTGAGTTCCCAAGTATAGGTAAGTCAGTTTAGCTGACTTTCCTTGACTTAGGACAGTTTTCAACTGCTCCTGAACATTGATTTCTGAATAATTTCAGAGTTAGCACAAATGGTCTCGAAAAGCTTAAAACTTGCTAATTATTCTCAGCTTTTCTGCTGGAGCAGATGCTCCCTGTTCTAGAACATCTCCTGCTTCAACATTCATATGTCTAAAGATCAGCTACAAGTCAGAGGCTGTAGTTTCACAATCATTAATACAGCTCAGACTCACAACACATTTTTGTCAGTGACACGGACAGAGGAATCAGTGCAGCCTCAGCAAGTATGCAGATGGCACCAAGCTGTGTGGCACAGTCGACTTGCTAGAGGGCAGAGATCCATCCAGAGGGACCTGGACAGGCTGCAGAGGTGTGCCCAGGCCAACCTCATGACATTCAACAAGGCCAAGTGTAAGGTCCTGCACCTGGGTAGGCACAATGCCAAGCACCACTCCAGGTTGGGTGGGGAATGGCTGAGAGCAGCCCTGAGGAAAAGGCCCTGGGGATCTGGGGTGATGAAAAGCTCAAGATGAGGCTGCAGTGTGAGTGCAGCTCAGACAGCAACTGAGTGCTGGGCTGCAGCAAGAGCAGTGTGGGCAGCAGGGCAAGGGAGGGCATTCTACCCCTTTGCTCTGCTCTCCTCAGACCCTACCTGGAGTCCTGTGTGCAGTTCTGGAGCCCCCAGCACA
>VWYK01115901.1:2147-26871 GCA_013399775.1 Semnornis frantzii | reverse complement strand
CCCTGGAGGTGTTCAAGGCCAGGCTGGAGGAGGCCTTGAGTGACCTGTGCTAGTGGGAGGTGTCCCTGCCTATGGCAGGGGCTTGGAACTAGATGATCCTTGAGGTCCCTTCCAACTTTACTATTCTATGATACTGAGTCTGTCATGCATGACAATGCACACTCTCAGATCACACAGAGCATTTAGGAGGCGTGCTGAGATTACCCACAGTGACAAAAACATTTTGGTGAGCTCATTCCCAAAATACATACACACAGCACCTGAGATGAATCAGACAGGAGGGCATCTTGCCTGCTGTTAGTGCTGCTGCTACTACTCAATCTGCTGTCACCTTCCAACAGTACTCAACAATTCATTATAGCATACAGGACAAACGAGTACATTCCCAAAAGTGCTCATGTTGCCACACCTAGGTTTGAACCTGTACTTCAATCAAAATTTACTGTCAAGTAAACCCAAATGCTCAACTTTTGATTCAGCATACTCACTTTTTAGTAGTTCCATTGCCAATGCCCAAATCTGTCACAAAGTAGAAAAAGATAATGTTGAAATTCTGTTGGTTTAAAAGAATCAAACGAAGCATTTATGTTAGTGGTTCAATACTTACTCCCTACGAGATTTGCTAAAGATGAATCCAGATCATCTGACACTAATTTGTTAGGTGGAACTTTGGCAGCTGGAAGACTCTGGTTTTGAGAGGCCACTGTTGGTTTTAGGAGACCACCTAGTTCATCGAAGCCTTAGAATGATAAACAAAAGTAATCTGAATCACAGGCCTCCCACAGATGTCATGACATTCACTATTATTTAATAGAGAGCAAGCTCAACACAAGGGCTGAAGTACAAAATCTAAGTGATACTATGCTGCTGAAGGATAAAACGCTTCTGACAGAGTATTTACTACAGAAATTGCACCTTAGTTGAACCTTTGTGACATCGGTTTTACAGGGAATAGATTCACAACTGCAATCAAAATATAAAACAAACCAAAGAATAAGCACACATGCTTTTGCTTTTAGTGAGTTTGCCCCAAAAGAATCCAATGTCAAAAGATCAGAAAGTTTGTACTGTTCAGAAGCTCAGACAGAAAAGTGCTAACTATGACTGCTACCTGAATTAACTGTGCATGCTTTGACAATTTTCTAAAACAATCCTATCATCAAAAGAGTCATGTACAGGCAAAGAAGTGCCAAAAATGTGTTGCACAAATATCTAAAATGAAAATACAACTTTACCTCTTCCAACTACACTCTACAAATAAGGACTTCATTTCAGCTGACAGCACAGAAAAGGAAAGGCTGTTCAACTCCAAGTACAGAATTTTCATGTGCAAAGTATTTAAGTGAAGGAAGTTAGAGTAAACATTTTGGCAGGGTGCACACAGAAACAATGTGTTAGGAAAAAAAACTGGATGAGGAATGCTGCTGCTGACCTGATGAAGTCAGCTTTCTTCAGCTGTAATGCTGTCACAGCAGTGTGAGTAAATACAGATTAAGAGATTTATACCTCGAGAATAAAAAACACTTAAAGGACATACGTCATCTATTTTAGTAAGTGTCTTACCACCAGAATCTAGGACAACATTAGAAGATTTGTTTCCAAACACAGACTCGAAGTCAACATTAAGGCCAGCTGATGGCTGTGGTTGAGCAACAGGAGATGGAGTGAACCCTGTGGCAGAAAAAGGAAGAATTTGAATGTTTTTATACAGCAGTTGCCATGAATCCACCCTCTTTATGCAAGACAAATCAAATAAATATGTAGCTTATTTACACACTGCAGAAAGACAGGGAATACACCAAAGGTCTAGATTATACTCAGACACCAAGGAAGAGAAAGAGATGGAAGCCAAAGTTCATTTAGAGTGACTCCTCCAAAGAAAGGTTTTGTCTCAAAACATGAACCAATAGGCCATAGAAGATACTCCTCCTTCCCCCAGCTGCTAAGTCTGTGGACTAACTACTCACATCATCTTTATTCTTTTACCAAATACAGTGAAATTGAGGGGAAAAAAAAATCACCATGCTTCTCCAGGAAAAGAGGGTGGCTAGATACAGAATCTGTTTCAAGATCATCTGTCTAAGGTCAGGTTGGATGAGGCCTTGAGTGACCTGTCTAGTGGGAGGCGTCCCTCCCTAGGGCAGGGGGTTGGAACTGGATGATCTTTGAGGTCCCTTCCAACCTTACCATTCTATGATTCTATGTCTTGAAGATTGTTCTCAACATGCTTTATATTTGATTGAGTAGTTCTCAGATGCAACTGGAGTAAGATCCCAATCATCCCAATGTGCCTAGCTAGTAATCCCTTGGATTAGACACTCCTCACAGTAATGATTTTTATAGCACTTCTTTATGGACACATATTTTGCAGGTTGACCATGTTTTGCAGTGAGTTTCTACTAATTAAGTCAAGATACAGGGAGTTAAAGCCAAGTTTCATCTCCTATTCCTATCTGAACTCGATCCATTTGTCTCCTATGTAACTGTAAAGGATTGTTCTCCAAATATACTTTAAATACTGTGAAACTTAATTGCAGCACAAAGCATTGCATATGCTGGAGAGGTACCATTTACAAGGTCTTGTAATGACAAGACAAGGGGCAATGGGTTTAAAGTGGCAGAGAGAAGATTTAGACTAGATGTTAGGAGGAAGTTGTTTGCAGTGAGGGTGGTGAGACACTGGCACAGGTTGCCCAGGGAGATTGTGGCTGCTCCCTCCCTGGAGGTGTTCAAGGCCAGGTTGGAGGAGGCCTTGAGTGACCTGTTCTAGGGGGAGGTGTCCCTGCCTATGGCAGGGGGGGGTTGGAACTAGATGATCTGTGAGGTCCCTTCCAACATTACCATTCTATGTTCAGCAATATATATCTATGATTCTATGTTCAGCAATATAAAAGTGAATATTGCTATGCTTCTGAAGTTGCATTTTTAAATGTTATAAGTGATCACACACAAGCATGCATCTACATCACCTTGATATTCTGGCAATCACAGTTAATTATTGCTTTCTATGAATAGCACCAAAACCATGCAATGCCATCTTGAAAACTAGTTGTTCTGGATTCTAACAGAAACTTTGATGATACAAAAGAAAAAAGAGAAAATTATCACCAGTCCTTCAGCAGCAGGACATCACAATGAGCTTATATAACTGACAAAGAATACTTCTTGGATTTTATTTAGTTTACTATGACAGCACCTTACTTCAATCCTACTGTTTTTCCTGAAATGTCACATAGAAACTAATATTTTAAAACTACAGGATGTTCTCCTTGAACAACAAATACCTGTGAATTTTGATTACCTGCTCCTTCCTATTTGTCTTAAAGGAACATGTAACTCATAGCTCAAAAATCACTCATCTCTAAGAATTTAAAGAATGTACTTTTTAGTCAAAAGAAATCAAAGAAAATAGCATACAGCAAAACATGGGAAGCAGCAATGTGGGAAAAGCCAGGGAGTAAATAAACAGCAAACCAAAATGAGTATCTTTATGACAGGTATACTGTCAAGTTGTGACAAACCATTTCAGACACTCTGAACTGTGGATAGGAATTCCTTTGATGGGATGTCCTGCAACTCTTAAAACTGTGCCTGTGCTAACAGAAAACTTATGATAGCTCATGTTTTTCTTCAGAAAAAAGCCTTAACTGAAACAAGTTGAGTTTTATGCTCTCACCTTTTCAGAAGATTCGAGCTGTATGAAGCTAACAAGATGGGACAAGCCAGAAGACAACAGGGCTCCTTTATGTTAGCCTCCAAAAAAGATTAAATCCTACCCCTGATATCAACCACTGGCCCAGGGCATTTTGTCTAACATGGACCTTTTGAAAAGTCAGTATTTTTAATGGAGTTCCTTTAGGGAATAAACAAAAAAGCCCTGACAGAAATTCATCATCCCCCTTTTTGGATGGAACAAAGGAACAGAGTCATATATAGTATTTAACCTTTAGTTAAATTACTCTGATTTCCGTTCAAAGACACCAAACCAAAATGCTTTTAAGAACTAACTCTTCCACAAAACATTACTGAAGGTATTCTGAAAACCTGCACACTAACAATGTTAGCACTGCCTGTTCAATCTGGTTTAGACAGTTTATCACCTGTCACAGTCCAGAGCCTGTCGAGCAACTGTCATGATGGTATTCCAGAGCCAGCATCAGTACTGGTTTACTACACAGACATTACACAGTTGCACAAACAATTGCCCAGTTATTTAATGTAGCAGATATCTGCCTCACGTGCCATTGCAAAGCTTTGTACTAGGTTAGTGCACTGTTTAAGAGTAATATATCAACAAAAATGCCATAAGCAGTAACAACATCCCAATGCCTTTATCTTAAAAGCAATGAGGCAGAGTTTAGATGAGAAGATACTTATAACATGCAAGTCTTCTGTGGTATGTAATGACATATAAACTAAAAGAGATCCCGAAATGGAGAGATACTCATTTCATGGTTAGATTAAAGAAGCCTTAGTTTAGCACAAACTGAAAGAACAGGTACCAGTTGTGACAGCATATCTAGCACAAGCACGTGAATAGAAGTTGGAGTTGCTGCAACACCACACTTCTGTAGCCAACAGCATACCTACTAGTTCTAGGCACACAACACATTCATATTTCTGTGTCTGTGGTAAGGCTGCACCCCATTACCTACCTCCAAATAGACCAGCTACAGAAGAAGGCTCATTGCGGAAATGAGAAGCGTTAGGGTAAGCTTGAGGACCACAAAAAGAGTCTGATAAGGCATATCACACAAGAGAGAAAGCCAGGAAAGGAGAAGAGGCAGAGTTACAGAAAGAGAAGCAAGAGACACTATTTATCTGCTATTCAAAAATTCATTTCAGGTCAGTCTCTAATACTCTAATAACATTGAACTAGTGGAATGAAATCAGTACACACTAGACACACAGTAAGAGACAAGTTCACATTATCTGTAACACAGAAGGGGAAAGCACAGTTTCAAAGTAACAGCTAGACTAGTCTAAGTGTTATTTTTTATGTCAAGCAAATGCCCTGTTTTACACTCTTGGAGGAAATGAGTGTAAAAGTTTCAAGGCATTTTTCCTATACCTGAAGTATAAGGATACAGCCCAATAGTAGATTCATATTTGGTTGCCACAAAGGGGTTTAGTGAAGTAAATGGATTGTAATAATCTAAAGAACCAGAAAAAGTTATTTTAAATCCACAGTCACCCTGTTCGTGCTACAGCTAAAATTGCATCTAACATTTCATGTATCAGTCTGTCAGGAAGCCACCCTTTGGTTCCAGGGGTATCTACAGAGGAGATGACATTGGAAAAGAATGTAATGTATCAATGCCACCCTTCTCCAGCAGTTTTGGGCCTGTGGTGTGATCACAGCTCAGTGCCACAAAAACCCACCTGGCTCCTTTGTAACAGCCCTGCACTGACACAGCTTTTTGTATTACTGCAGAACAAACCAGAATGAGAAGTGTGATTTGACTGAATCACAGCCCTACAAAAAACCCCTGTATTTCAAATGAGCAATCTACATCCACATGAAACACATAAATTTTATTCGAAGTGTGGAAAGAGAGATTTGAACCATAGGCCACATTATTCCAGAGTTCTCTCCCTGGGAACTGTGAAGTTCACAGTTGGAGCTCTTGTGCTTGATCTTGGTTGCTTTCTCTCTACACTAACCAAAGACAACCTAGGAAACTACAGAAGGTGACAAAGCATAGGTGAGGCATAAGGCTTGGAGGAGACCTTAGAGTAGCCTTCCAGTATCTGAAGGCGGCCTGCAGGAAGGCTGGGGAGGGACTATTGACAAGGTCTTGTAATGACAGGACAAGGGGCAATGGGTTTGAAGTGGCAGAGGGAAGATTGAAAGTACATGTTAGGAGTAAGCTGTTTGCAGTGAGGGTGGTGAGACATTGGCACAGGTTGCCCAGTGAGGTTGTGGCTGCTCCCTCCCTGGAAGTGTTGAAGGCCAAGTTGGAGGAGGCCTTGAGTGACCTGTACTAGTGGGAGGTGTCCCTGCCTATGGCAGGGGGTTGGAACTAGATGATCCTTGAGGTCTCTTCCAACATTACCATTCTATGATTCCATGTGTCTCTGAAGAGATCCCTTTGTTTTATCTCCATTAATCTTCAGAGATACCAAAGCCCTCTTTGTTCTAAAAGTCTGGATTCTTCTGAGGTCAACTCTAGTGGGGTTCAATGAGCAAAGAGAAAACCCTCACGGTGCAGCACAATTGTCTTTAAGCTTAGCTTTACTTCAGAACAGAACTGACATGCAATTAACTGATCAGTTTATTAAGGCTAAGTGAATTCTTCATTTTGAAAAGTCATCAAATTACTATGTAGCTGCACCACCAGAAATGTTAGAAGGATTTCTAATAGGACAGTCATGCTTGATCACCTCCAAGATTTCAAGAGTTTTAAAAAGGTGAGTCATTAGTTTATTGCCTAATAGGTAAATAGGTTGAGTAGACCACGAACCAGAACGTGCATGGCTTTACCAGTTTTGGCAATGCAAATGCAAGTGTGGGGGGGGAAAAAAAATCAACTACCAAAAAAATTTGTTTAAAAACAACCCAAGGAACAAAGTAGCAGCATTTTCTTTCCATTCTCAGGCATACCTTTTACCTTAAAATTCCCAAGCATAAGAGATGGTAAAACTCAAAACTCTGCTTTAACTAACTTTTATATTAGGTAGAATCCCATCTAGGTAGCCAAGCAAGGATTTCAACACTATCATGATGGCAGAATTACTAAATCAAGTTCTAACAGCACAAAATTAGCTCAAAAACACCAGGTTGAGTTCCTGAAAGGCCCCACAAATATACTTCAGAAATTTAAATGTTAATTATTTTAGGAAATAGGAAATTAGTTGAAAATAGTACTTTACCAACAAACATTTCATGTGTGGGTGTCCTACTGGTGAAAGTAGACACATCAGAAGACACAGACAGATGAGCAGCATCGTTAGTTTTTGTAAGGAAAGGATTTAGGTTTGGAATGGCATCATCAACACTATCAACAGTAGCAGAAAAAGGATCTGTCCAATTCCAGGGAGCAAGAGAAAGAAGAAAAGGGAGATGGATTTAGTTACATGCTACTTCCTAGATACAGAAGAGTAAGACTTAAGAGACCAGGAAGTACATTTTTTTCCAGCCATCTCTAAACATGGGATGACCTAACTAACCATTCAATTTTCAAACTGTCCAGGTTTATCTGTTCTCTGTTCAAGAAAAATACCACAGATAATACCTACACAGTTACTTATGTATATTTATTTATTTAGTACCATCTTGGTTTTGTGAAGTGTGCTTCTTTGAGTGTGTTTTATACTGAAAATTGGGATGTCATTCCTCTAACCACAATCACTTGTTGTTTCCTTCACATCCTGACACTTGAGAAATTCTCTGGAGCAGAAACTGCCTCCTAGGATGAACATCAGGTGCTAAGTGAGGATTTAATCCAAGCATCCTAAGGGTTGCTTTAAAAACCCGAAGAACAAAGCTGCACTTCTTCAGCCTGTGTTTATGGATTGTTGTTGCTACTGAGCATCATGAAATTTTCAAGAGCTATGACTACACCAAGGTGGCATACAAGACTACAGGATTTTCCTTACTACCTGGGACAAGCTTGTTGCCATTAGCTGCAAGCAAGTAAAAACCTGCTCTGCTTTGAGGGACACTTGCCCGGGAGCAGTGACAAGGAAAATGTTCCTCATTGGTTCTTAAGGTCAGGTTGGAGGAGGCCTTGAGTGACCTGTACTAGTGGGAGGTGTCCCTGCCTATGGCAGGGGGGTGGAACTAGATGATCCTTGAGGTCCCTTCCAACCTTACCATTCTATGATTAAAAAGTTTTTGGACTGTACTGAGGAATGAAGGAAACACTGATCCATGCGAGTCACTTCCCGAGGCATATAGGAGTTTCGAGCCCTCTCAAGGGTGGATACAATTCCCTTGCTAAAATAGTCCCATAACTCCAGGATCCAAAAGATACACAGGATAAGAGAGATAGCTACAATACTTCCTGACAGAAGTAGCTGTGGTTTAGTTTCAAAGCACATGAATGCTGGGTGCAAAACTCAAGAACTTGTTGGTGAGATCACCAGGAGTTGCACTTAGCTCTATGTGTTTTATCACAATGCCCAGAACTGCAGCTTACACTTCTAGGCAAAAACCACTACAGAGAAATAGTCTGAATAATAAGAAACCTCTAAGTACTTCAATTTCTGGGCTTTTTTTTTTCCCCCCCTCTTTAATCTGATTAGAGTACAAATTTAGCCACAACTTCTGTAAATGCTACTGTGATGTGAGCAGCAGCTTCAAAGTGTAAGTAATTTTCTCTCCCTGAATCTGACCTCCTGATTCTTAGCTAGACATCCCACACAGCTGATAACACACAGATTTTGGCCACATGCAAGTCCTGAAGAAAATTAAGACTGTAACTGCATTATTTTTTGCAGGTTTAGTAAATGTTTTGATTTCCTGCAAGCTCAAGGTATCTTATTCAGTAAGATCTGACTTCTCTCCCAAATTGCTTGGCTGTGTTACAAGAATGAGAGAGATTATTAGAAAAAGGCTTTTTCTAAATCATTCCATCAATAAAATGACAGCATCAGACACTGCATAAAGGATAAACAGAACAAGCTAAGATGGTATTTGCGACATGTAACAGCAATATCAAACTCTGGATTGTCTTAGGTACATTTTAGATGGTAATGTTACCAATGCTTCTGTGGACATGCCAATCAGCCAGTCAGCTGAAACCAAGTCCTTGCTTTCAGGTACTGATTCAAACTGTTGCCTGCTTTGAATGCTATTCAAAAAAAGCTGCAGAACAAACAGATCTGACAATAAACTAGGTCAGATTATCCTTTAATCAGCTCCTGCTTCCTTTTTCTGTTGCTGCTTCACATTCTTCTGATTCTATTGGTTCTCCTTGTAATTGGAAAAAACATCCAAGCAGGTCAAACCGATTATTTCCACACTGATACATTTGTTTTGCTTCTGAAGTTTAAGTACAAATTGATAGCTGGCAAACACACTAGACATTGCTGGCAAGGTCTCCAAACAATCCCAATAAACAGGTCAGATAAGAGTATGAAAACAGCTGAAAAGCATAAAAGGTTTTTAACCATGTTTGTTTGAAACTGCTGTCCACTGGAACCATTTCACATGTTCACACATGTCATCAACAGAAAATTTACTACATACTACTTTCTGTTCCAAAACCACAAGGTTCTGTGTGGAGTTTCATGTGTTTTGACTAGTAAGACAATGCAATACAGCTCTAGGTTGAGCTTTTATGAGAAATGCAATCTGTTCTCAGACTTTGTGCTCACCTCCCTCATTCTAATTCAAGCCAGCATGTTCAATCTTGTCCGAGTCTCAAACTTGCCAATGTTGGTGACAAAGGTAACTGAAAATTAATTGGGTTTGGGTCATTTATACCCTAACATAGTCAGATTTTAAGAACTGCTGTCTCTCCTGACAGCAACAATTCAGTGTTTCTAAAGCCCAATTTCAGCCCTGAATACACATAGCACCTGTTTGTGTCAATGGAACTGCTCTGCACCTTCAGGCTATCATCAGACATTAATGATTCAGGTGCAGTTAAAAGATCATTTCAATTTTGCAAACTTCTAGTTGGGTAACTTAAAAGTACAAGTATTTTACCTGAGAGAACAAAGGGTTTTCAGTGCCATCTCTTACAGTTTGAAAAGCAGTAAACTGAAAACATAAAACTACAGAAGCAATTCCCCAGGGTGTTTTAACATTGTTAGCTTAACATTTTTTGAAGAAGAAAAGGCAGCAATCCGAATAGAACAGGTTTATAAAAATTATCTTTTTATTACACACTTAAGAGCTGCTGCGCAAAATTTCTAACTCTAACTGAATTTAGTCCATTGCAACTTGTATCTGGATGGGTACTCAAAGTACAAACATCATCATGTCAAAAAATTACCTAAGGGAAGGATGCTGTGAAATGGTTAGAGTGCAGGGTTGGAAATAGTTCAGGTTCCATTCTCGGCTCTGCCACTGACTTGCTGTACGACCTCAGACAAGTCAGGGAATTGCTCACATTTCCCCATCTGTAAAATGTGGAAAGCACTTCTTAATCTACCTCACCTATGTGAAGTGAGGGTGCCTGTAAAGCTGAAAAGATTTTTTGTTTTATTTGAGTTTTTGGTTTGTGTTTTTTTATTTTTTTTTTTTTTTGCATGAAAAGTTAACAAGAAATGGTGATCTCAGACTTTTAGCCTAAAATTTTAGCAACCAATCTGAAATCTTCATGGTTAATTAAATCTCAGAAGTCTTAGAAAGGTGTCAACAGTAAGCAGACATATCAATAACTTACTAAAGACTTTCAGCAGGACTTACAAAACACTGAACACAGACTTTGAGGCTCAATTTCCAGGTTAATAAAGAAATGCTAGATTGTGATGTGACCTCGGAGAGGAAGGTAATTTCCTCTTTCATTTCTCACCCACAAAACAAATATGAGCTGAAACAGAAGATGTTTTCCAGTAAGTGGACAGGATGAGCTATGACATTTTTCTCCATTTCTAAACTCCAAGCCTATTAAACACTGAAATCTATGCAGAACTTGATATGTTCCTCACTGCAACTCTCTCAAAAGATGGTCTGCTCAGCAAAACTAAAAGTGAACTACTTATTTTTGAAGCTACCACATCTATTGGTATTGCTTCTATCACTTGAAATTGTGTATTTCCCTGCAAATGAGAAGGCACACAAAATGTGAAGCACACATCAGAAGGTAAATAGAAAAATATAATACTGCTGATTATGATGATACCCAGGAAACAGGAAAGATGTTTAGCTAAAGGTACAGCTCATAAAAAAATACAGTAAAGTAAAATTTCAGCACAGGATTATTTCAGCACCTACAAACTCCCTGAAGCAGTAACTCCCAGTTCTTTACAGCATAAAAGCATTTTTGCAATCTCCTTACTGACCAATTAAAAAATAAAAAAAACAATAATCTGGAAATAGCCACATAGTTTAGGAGTTAAATGACACTTCACAGAATATTAATGTGGAAAAGTAAAATCTTTTTAAGAGATTTTTAATCCTTCACCAGTATAACCAACAGAGTAAGAGCAGGCAGCATGTTACATGCATCCAAAGTCATCTGCAATGCTACAAAGCAGCAAAAAAGGAAAACAGTTTACAGTAAATGACTAAATGCCCTAATACACAAATCAATCTTCCAGTAATGTTCATGACTTTCTCAAATGCTCTCACTTGCCTCCTAGGTGAGGGCTTGGCTGTATCAATATGATAATCTAACATCTCATTCAGTCCATCCTAGGAATTGGGCAGGATGACAACTTAAGTGTTCTGAAGTAAATCTCAGAGGGAAGAGTTCCTTATAAATTTTATCTCTGTAAATAAAGGGATCTAAATGCAACGTTTTGTTCATTTGCCTCTGCCGTTAAATGAAATACAACATAGAATATTTTAAGAGGTGCCTTTTGCTTTCAGTATCTGACTGACTTATTTTGCCTTCTGTGCACAGTTGTCACAACTGCCTCCTTTCAAGCGTGATCCAAGTTCTGCTCTATTATCACCTGTAAATTTGATTTAACACTAGACAAAACCAAAAATATCCATTAAAAAAAATAAATCTGTATTCAATTTCCCATGTATGCAGCATGGGCTATCTGGCAGACATCTTCACACAACTGACTTCTCACAGATGAGTTTCTATAACTTGCTATGTGCCACTTGAAGACAGTAGTTATGAGGCTGACAGAACTGGTCAACAACTTGAGTAACTCTGTTACTAAGAACTCTCAAAGCAAAGTTCTCTGGTAATCACCACATGCTGCCACATGATTTTAATTCATATCTAGATTTGGTGTTTCCTGTTCCCTTCATCCACTTGTAATCTGCCCTTTCAAGATCTGTCTTTAAGGAGGTAACAGCCCATAGTCTAGAGGGTACATTTACAGGACCACAACCATAGCAATTAAAAATCTTAATTTGATTTAGAATTCTTACCTCCCCAGGTACTTCCTACTTGTGGAGCAGCAGATATAGGATGTACAGACGGATGAAAAGTTGGCTGCAAATCAAGCAGATCATTTGGCAGCTTTGAAGTGCTATAAAGAGAAATTAATACAACTGTTTGAACTATGTCACAGTTTTCAATACAAGGCAAGTGTTAGCAACTGTCAACAGTGAAAGAATACTTGGTTTTAAATGTATTCATTGTTATAAAATGGATGGAACTAAGCCAAAAATCAGGACGTCTGGTGAACTTCACATTTTCAGTTCTGCAGAAAAGTGTTAGTTTGGCAAGCTACATCCTGTATCATGCCAAGTGACTTTTGTCAAAGCTAAGTCAGAAAGAAAATCAGTCTTCTCATTTTCCTCATAGTCCAACACCGGGGCTATGTTCTTCAGCCATCTTCAGTAGTTTTCAGAATCATCTCATGAAAGCCCTACAGTGACAAAAGCAGACTGACAGGATGAACTCTAAATGGGCTGCACCACCAAAATGTTACATCTAAATTCCACCATTCCTATCTTTCCACTGTGATGCACTGCTGAAAAAGCAGCTTCTATCTATGAGCCTCGGGGGAAAGTAAAATATAAACAAGCCTTGAAACACTTGATCACACATCAGTTGTGTGGACAAAAACTCAGATAAATGCTCATTTTAGACTACTTGAAACCAAACAGACTCAAGATGGAAACGAGAAGTCTCAAATACAACAGCTGCACTGAATTTCAAGAGCCAAAGAGACACAGTAAAATGCATCCTCTTGCAGAGAGTTCATTTCATATTTTAAATCAGTCATGAAAATAATAAAAAATGGTGTTCAGACCTTTGACACAAAATGAACAATTTGCACATATGGCTGTTAACATGGACAGAAGCTAAGTCCCTGTGGCATTCAAGCATCCTTCAAGATGAGACTGACAAAAAAATAATAAAAAAGGCTAGTAACAACATCTGAGGTGTCTATACTCTCTTGCTGAGCCCATCATTTCTATCACCATTTCATTTCAATAAGTGAATTTCAACCACATTTTACCACTACTGCTCCTATTAAAAAGCAGCAGTCTGGCATAGCCCTAAAGTGTGAGCAGCAGAACCAAGATAATTACCAAAGTAAAGCTTGTTTGATAGTTTGCTTGGACACATTGCATCTAATAGCAACCAACTGAACTTATGACCCAACATATCCCCTTTATGGTAGGGCCTGCTGTAAAAATCTGTTCTTTGCTCATAGCAGTCATGCTGCCAGCAACTGAATTTCCATGTGAAGACAAACTAGCTTTTTTTAATTTTAGAAGGCTCATGCTTGCACTGTCTACCTAACATTTCTGGCTATTTCAACAAGCTTTTTCAGATGTTTCTGTGGTCAGAAGCGAGAATAGATATTCAAATTTTAAGTAAAAGGTATACACCGATTTCTGATTTTGGCCTCCAAAAAGAATTTAGAAGAAAAAATATTTCAAGGAAGTCTTTCAGTTACTAACACTACATATGTGATGCAACAATTTTTCACACATTTTATGTCCATTTCTGCAACAGTTTTCTGACAGGGAAAGAAGGTTGTCAAGTGCTGACTACTTTAAAAGAACAGCAGAGTCTTGTAAGAGAAGAACTAAGCAATCAAAGAGCTGGAGCAGCTCTCCTATGAGAACAGGTTGAGAGAGTTGGGGCTCTGCAGCCTGGAGAAGGCTTCCAGGAGACCTTAGAGTAGCCTTCCAGTATCTGAAGGGGGCCTACAGGAAGGCTGGGGAGAGACAAGACAAGGGGCAATGGGTTTGAACTGGAAGAGGGGAGAGGAGATATAGAATAGATGTTAGGAGGAAGTTCTTTACAGTGAGGGTGGCGAGACACTGGCACAGGTTGCCCAGGGAGTTTGTGGCTGCTCCCTCCCTGGAGGTGTTCAAGGTCAGGTTGGAGGAGGCCTTGAGTGACCTGTACTAGTGGGAGGTGTCCCTGCCTATGGCAGGGGGTTGGAACTAGATGATCCTTGAGGTCCATTCCAACCTTACCATTCTATGATTCTATGATTAATCCTTTAGGTTTAGGATCACACTCAAAGCAAAACACGTGCTTTCAGAGAGCTCCTTCCCTCTATACTGATAAAAGCATTGCACCTTCTGCTGCTGCTTGGACAGGTATTTTACAGAACTCATACCAACAGTTCCTGATAGTTGAAGATCAGGAGTAATGTGCAGTGGGTACTCTTGCACTATCTTTACAAGGCCTTGCAGATAGAGATGTTCCAGATATAACTCAAGACTGCAAAACCTGCCTCCGTTCTTTAAAACTGGTTTGGATTTCCTTTTTTTCCTGAAAATCTACTAAGAACATTTGTTACCACTCTACTTTTAAAGACCTAGAAACACAACATGACATTCAGTATTCATCTTTATGACCTCCCAAACCGAATTTGACTTATCCCAAATTAACTTCTAAGGTTCTTTGGGGACAAAGCATGGACAATTCCAACTATCTGGTTGACTGACCAAGAACAGCTACAAGGGCTCTCATCAGCTGGTTTGTATCAGAAACCATTCTGCAAATGGACAATAAAACTCACACATTTTTTATGCCACTAACAGCAATGGGTTATTTTCTCATCAACTTCTGCCCAAAACACCATTTCTTCTCACATTACTCACATACTCTGCACTCATCTGTGCTTGTTTCAAACCAGCACATCCCCCAATTATGTACAATATACATTCTGCAGTAGAATTTTAGAGGAATTCTAAACTCCATTGCACCTCACAGTGAAGCAAAAATATTAAGCATACCTGTTTGAAGAGCTAGGGGTAGAAAAAATATCAATGGCTGGTGTAGTCATTACGCTTCCTGCTGCGGTTGACACAGGAGAAGCTGCAGTTGTTAAAGAGGTATGAGGTTTCTTCGCAAGTTCTTTTAGACGTTGCTCCTGTTGGGAAAGTGAGCTGGCATAAGAAATCCAGAAACATCATTTGTGTGTATGATTTTGGAGGCAAGTAAAGCAGAACTTAAGACCTCTTTTTGTTTACTCCACAAAGTAGCGTCGGCCGCTTATAGCTACAGCGGTCAATAGCGGTACAAGTCCTCCAGAAGATATTTTAACAAACCCTCCACAAGCTGTACATGTACATAAGATTTTACTGGCAGTTCTCTACCAACAGGGCACATTCAGTATAATAATTCTGTTTTTACCTTTTGCTCCTGTAAGAATTCTAATAAGCTACCCAGAAGACGACAGCAAAAGCGTTTTCAAATACAAATATAGTGTGCCTACCTTTAAAGCTTTTAAGCGAGCCTGTTCTTCCTCTAACGCAGCCTGTTTTTCCCTTTCATCAACTTTTGTGAGGGACAGGCCAGTGCTTGCAAGGGAAGAGACTGCATTGGAAAGGGTGGTAGCCCTAAAGTCATTGGAGAGGAGAAAAGCTGGCTGTTAATAGCTGACACGTGATGAGAACATCTAAAGAACATTTGCTGGTATCCACCCAGTCTCCTTTTAACATTGTGTTGTGGAGTCTAAGACATAACCCAAATTTAAGTAAGATTTGGCATATGAACTGCAAAATTAAGACACCTGGAAATTGTGCTACCTACTCTTACATGCTGAATTTTGGATTTTCCTCCTTGTATTTCCACTTTAAAACGCATCACAGAAATGCCTGAAGCCTTTGCTCTTTTCCTGATTGCCCAGGAAGGCATTATTTGCAGATAATCCAGGCTCCGAACTGTTGCTAATTCAACAATTTTAATCAAGAAATTATCAATGCAACTAGCACATCCATAGGGGATGTTTGTAATTTATCATCAGGTTTAAAAGTGTGCAAAAAGATTAAAAACAAGTACTTTGAAAGTAAACTAAAGGAATCTTTTAAAAGAAAGCAAGTCTTCTGAAAAGGAGCTAACAGAATGGTGCAAAACCCTAATATTGTCACTACCATAAACAAGAACATATAAAACATAATTCTCTTATTTTTTGAGCAGGCAATAAAGGTTATTTAACGTTGGAGGTGATTCTGCCCCTTTGCTCTGCTCTCCTCAGACCCCATTTGCAGTCCTGTGTGCAGTTCTGGAGCCCCCAGCACAGGAAGGACATGGAACTGTTGGAGCGGGTCCAGAGGAGGCCACGAAGATGATCAGAGGGCTGCAGCAGCTCTGCTATAAGGACAGGCTGCAACAGTTGGGGCTCTGCAGCCTGGAGAAGAAAAGGCTTCCAGGAGACCTTAGAGTAGCCTTCCAGTATCTGAAAGGGGCTACAGAAAGGCTGGGGAGGGACTACTGACAAGATCTTGTAATGACAGGACAAGGGGCAATGAGTTTGAACTGGCAGAGGGGAGATTGAAAGTGGATGTTAGGAGCAAGTTCTTCACAGTGAGGGTGGTGAGACACTGGAACAGGTTGCCCAGGGAGGTTGTGGAGCACAGAATCACCCAACATGTTCATTGGGTGATTCTATGCTCCACAACCTCCCTGGAGGTGTTCAGGGCCAGGTTGGAGGAGGCCTTGAGTGACCTGTACTAGTGGGAGGTGTCCCTGCCTATGGCAGGGGGTTGGAACTAGATGATCCTTGAGATCCTTTCCATCCTTACCATTCTATGATTCTATTTTCCCAATATTATGATTACAAAGTTAGCTTCTTAGAGCACTTCTTCAGACTGAGCTTTGTTTTAAACAAGGACTCAAATCCACTGAATGTTTTTTACCATATACATTATGGCTTTAATTCTCAATTAGCTTAAAATTCCATTCTTAAGCATCCATTCTGGAAGCATTTCTTTGGTTTTGACAGAAAAGGAAGTGATTAAACAATTTAAGGACATTTTAAAATTAATATTAACGGCCTCACAGAAGTCTAATGATGAAAGAGAACATTCCCAGGCAGTAAATGAAAAAGTGCTTTTCAGAAGTTCAGGATTAGATGTTAGAAGTGTAACTACTACACAAAGGATTCTACAGCAAGTGCTTGTAGCTCCCTAAATTATAGTTCTGTTGACCTGGAAGAAGTTAAAGTACTGAGCAAAACATGATAATTTGCTGTTCTATCACTGCTAATACCATATCTTCAAGGTAGTCTAGACAAGATTTAGTTTATAATGAAATTGAAAATAAAGGATTTAACATTCAGTTCAACAGTTGTTTAGAAGGATAAAGGGCATAAGCACCTGCTTGCAGCTGTGGAATCTTTGATTTTCTTCCCTTCTAGAGAAGCTAAATGTTGTTCCAACGCATCAAGAAGGCTACTTGGTGCCTGCAAAAAGACATTCAGAAAGAGATTTGAAGAATCTAAGGCAAAGGAAATCAGTAGTCAAAAAGACTGTCAGAGAATACAACTATAGGGCAACTGGTACAACAGCTCAGAATACTTCTACCACATCTTGGCACCCTATACATATTTCACTACTTGAAATATCAGGTGGTGTACTCTCCTCACTAAATTGTTCTGTCATGATGACTTGCCAGTGAGTACTGCAATGTGTCAAGAGTTGTTAAGATTAACAGGTAGGAAACAGAAAGCAGACAATCAAAAACAGTCAAGAGTATTTTCAGAGAGCCTAAAAAGGAAATTGTACCTAAAGTAATTTTCATGTGTATGTCTGCAAGCCTTCACAATCACTTCCATAGGTATATAGCCAAAAACAAGTTTGCTAAAAACTACAGCTTCATAGAACTTTCATTATGTGAACTCACAGATAGAAATTTTGTCAACTATGATTGAAATCAGCGGCCTTAAAACTCAATTAGAATATGACAGAAATTATCTCTAAACATTTTACAACAGGATCACTGCATACAAAAGCCAGGCTCTGACAGAGGTTGGATTTAATCCCAAAGTTGAAAATAACCTGGTGACAGTGTATGCAAGAAAGCTTAAGTGAATGCCATAATGCCAGTTTTTCTGATTAAGCAACCCTGAAACAGACATGTGCTGGCAAACACATAATAGGTTTATCTACCTGTGAGAGATCTGGTATGTCTCCTCTGTCAATTCCAACTTGCTGTAATAAAACAAATGAGCTTTAGAACCTGTTTTCTTTTGTTAAAGGCAGAGATGATAAAACATTAAACTGAAGTCATGTAAAAAACACAAACCTGTCCATATAAGTTTCACATATCCACAATTCTTCTGTTTAATGTATACACATTTGAAGTAGGTGTGTTACAGAGAACTGAACACATACAACATTAGAAATAAACATAGTAAGAATCACATTTCAGAATGGTAAGGCTAGAGAGGTTTGACTATTCCGCAGCTTATGGGATAAATTCTCAGATCTACTGGCACAGAGCATACAATTTGCTAAAAACAAAACACCTTCCAAGTTTCATAAAGAATCTGTTTTCTAAAATGTGGATCAAGTTTAAAATGCTCTGCAGCAGGATGTTACAATAGACAGACTAATACTCTCAACATCAGTTCATAGTATTATCAACTACAGACACTTGAAGACATCTCTCGTAGAATGTTTTTCTGTCAGGACTGACAATGAATCAAGCTTTGTGATTTCTTTCTAAGGGGTATATGTATACTAAAAGGAAAGCAAAACAAGAACAGAAGCACGTATCAACTGTGAAATGCCATAATATTAGGACATTAATTCAGCAGTGCTTCAGAAACAAGAAAATAACATACATTTTTTTAAAACCCAGAACCACAAATCAAAATATTTTGGAAGGAAATGGAACTCATTTTCACATGTTCATCTACTTGTCTCTATTTCTTCTTTGTCAATCTGCTGTTTCATCCAGTTCTGGCTTTCCCAGTTCAAGAGGGACAGGGATCTCCTTGAGAGAGTCCAACAGAGGGCTACAAGGATGATTAAGGGACTGGAGCACTGCCTTATGAGGAAGGGCTGAGAGACCTGGGACTTTTTAGTCTGGAGAAGAGAAGGTTGAGAGGAGGTCTAATAAATATTTATGAATATATGAGGGCTGTGTGTCAAGAAGGGAAGGACAGCCCCTTCTCATTTGCACCCTGTGACAGGAGAAGAGGCAATGGATCTAAACTACAGCACACGAAGTTCCACCTCGACGTGAGGAAGAACTTCTTTACTGTAAGGGTCACAGAGCACTGGAAGAGACTTCCCAGAGAAGCTGATGAGTCTCCTTCTCTGGTTGCAGAGAAGGATACATTCTTTCACAATCCATCTGGATGCATTCCTGTGCAACCTCTGCTAGATTATATGGTCCTGCTCTGGCAACTGGGTTGGACCCAAGTATCTCCAGGGTTCCCTTCCAGCCCCTAACATCCTGTGATCCCATGATCCAAAACTTACAGTAGAATTGTTTGGTTCAAACTACAACACAGCTACAATCACAGAAGGCAGCAGATCACCATGAAGTTACTTTGTTAAAGCAAAGCTCTTCAAAAGAAAGCTCATCACTACCATATAACCAGGAAACTGTTAACATTCCTATTTATACATTCTTCTCCTTAAGTAAAACATAAACCATTAAACATTCTATTTGGATTTTTCAACACAGTTCTCAAATTAACTAATCACCAGGGAAAAGCCTAACAAGATGACCACTAATGAACTGAATCGGGCTGGAAGAAGTATCTCCCTTATGAGAAAATCAGCACTTCATAAGCTTGTCAAATAAAGGGCAAAGTTTGGCTGACTAAGGTTTACCTCTGCAACTTTAAGGAACTCTGAGATCCGTGTCATTCTTGTGAGGAACTTCTTATATATATCAAGGCCTTCTTTGCATTGGTTCTTTTTCATATCAAAGTACTTTTCTATAAGCAGTAAGAATACTTGCATTAAATAAGAAAATCAAGCATTCTGCAAAGGATACACAAAGTAACAGCATACAAAACAAGACAAACAGAAAACGCCTGCAGATCTGTTTTATTTTGTTAACTGCAATAGTAGCCACACCTCCTGAAGTTCCACTGAACATAATCTAATGATAACATGTGTGCAATTGCACCTTACCTTGCAGGTACTAGACTTCACAAAAGCAAAACTACCCCTGAAGAGGACAAGTTTAAGAAATGTAAATTCATCCTCTTGGGGAAGAAGAAAGAAGAAAAAAAAGGGCTATTTTACAATCTGGGAGTACATCTACTCTACTCCAGTGGCCACTATTCAGGCCACATTTGGATGTTCTCTGCCAAACTGATGCCTCTTGTTATGGTGTGGTCTACAAAGAGATGCAGTTGATTACAAAATACTGGTGATGAAAGCAAGAGGGTCCCACCCTCCTTCTTGCAATAGTGATTTCAAGGAGTATTTCTACATTAAGCTTCACTCAAAACATGAGTGAAAGCAACTGCAAGCTAGTTCACTGAGGGAAATTAAACAGGGGCTTCCCAACTGGAAACATGACTGTCCTTTATTGATTAATTCTGAGGGTTTCTTTCCATTTTGCAAACATCAGGTAATAATAGCACTCAGGTAGTGTCATCCTAACGCAGAATACAACCAAACCAACCAAATCAGATTATCCTTAAGTTAATTTTCCAAATTTAGACTCCTCTGCACTGTGCAAGTGAAAGGGCCTAACCACCGAGTTTGTGATTCCACTTAAAATATAAGACACAGTCTAGAAGCAAGCCAACCAACTCAAAGTCCAGCAACATTAAGGTTTCAATAGTCAAGCAATCACAGATGCCGTGGACTGCAAATTTGTAACTGGAATCTTATCCCACTTAAAAAGAAACAGCAATTGATCTGATTTCTTAGAGGAAAAAAACCCTGATTTGTGTTTGCTATGCAGATCAATGAGACAAAGAAGACACACAAACAAGCACAAAAAAACCTAAAATAAAAGCACCCCACCACAACCCAAAAAAACCCACAGCCACTCAAAAAAAAACTCCAAAGCAGGACAAGAAGAAAATTAAGTGAAAAAATTCATCTTGAACAGGCTTCATTTTCAGGAGTTTACCCATCCCTGTAAGCAATGCAGAAAATGCAACTGGGTCGTAAAACCCTGGAAACAAATCTACAGTAGAAATAACAATAATATTTTGACTTTTACAGTACATCTGTATTTTCAACCTCCAAAAAAAAAAAACCAAACCCCAAAACCACAGTAATTCTAAAGTGGGGAGAGAGCTCAGCAGAAGATTGCAGAAAGCAGTTGTATTTACCCAAGAGGTTAATAATCCCTTCGTTATATGCTGCGAACAGTCTAATGGCATCTTTGAAGAGAAGCATGAAGGCAGCATTAATTACACCATTTGTAAGTTCATTGCTATTGACCTAGGAAGATCAGAGACAAAGTTAAATTAAATGAATTGATCTTTTATTGGAAAACTTCTGGTTGAACTCTATCCCAAAGCAAGCTTTCCAGTCATCTTGCTGCCTATTAGTGGAAAGTAGCAGGACAGCAAATCAAGACAGGATCTCTCAGCACAGAACTAAATCAAATCATTTTGGCAGACATTTTTGTTAACTAATGTTAGTTTTAACTAACATAACTAGAACACAGACAGCAAAAATAATCAATTCTTAAATTAAGAAACAATTCTTACACAACATACGCAGTAAACAACACTAATTTAGCACAAAGCATTCCCTCCAGTAAGTTGTGTGGGTTTTGGTTTTTTTCCTGTTTTTCTAGGTGTGTATCAATGAGCAAAACTATTTAGGCTGTTTAAATTTGGCAAATAACACGAATCCAAGCTTGAGAGCTTTGATCTTGACCTATTTTACAAGCTTGTGCAGGTTTGTACAAAGTCAATAGTATGCTAGATGTGTATATGCTGCTACACTTACATTGAAGTCAAGAAGTGCATCCATTTGATTTTGGATAATTGGTACAGTTTTTAGGAGTTTTTCAGTGCTCATTGTTCTCATAACTCCATCAGCCCTGTACAAAACAAAAGAACATTCTTCATCCAAATTTTGAAGGTGTTAGCAAGAAACGAACATAGGAAATCATAGAATGGTAAGGTTGGAAGAGACCTCAAGGATCATCTAGTTCCAACCCCCTGCCATAGGCAGGGACACCTCCCACTAGTACAGCTCACTCAAGGCCTCCTCCAATCTGACCTTGAACACATCCAGGGAGGGAGGAGACACAACCTCCCTGGGCAACCTGTGCCAGTGCCTCACCACCCTCACTGTAAACAACTTCCTCCTAACATCCAGTCTAAATCTCCCCTCTGCCAGTTTAAACCCATTGCCCTTTGTCCTGTCACTGGAAGACCTTGTCAATAGTCCCTCCCCAGCCTTCCTGTAGGCCCCCTTCAGATACTGGAAGGCTACTCTAAGGTCTCCTGGAAGCCTTCTCTTCTCCAGGCTGAAGAGCCCCAACTCTCTCAGCCTGTCCTCGCAGCAGAGCTGCTGCAGCCCTCTCAGCATCTCTGTGGCCTCCTCTGGACCCACTCCAACACTTCCATGTCCTTCCTGTGCTGGGGGCTCCAGAACTGCACACAGGACTTCAGGTGGGGTCTGAGGAGAGCAGAGTAAAGAGGCAGAATCCCCTCCCTTGCCCTGCTGCCCACACTGCTCTTGCTGCAGCCCAGCACTTGGTTGGCTGTCTGGGCTGCACTCACACTGCAGGCTGCATGTGCACACTGCATTCCATGTCAGTTTGGATTGCCTTTTCAACTAAAATTAGTAGGAAAGAATAAGCAAATGTGGCAGTATTTTTCAAGCCTTTTCAGAAATTTAGAGACCACATGACACTTCCTTTTAATGACTGACCGCTAATAGCTGGTTGTTTAGTAATTGTCCAGATTAAAGAGACAAAGATCAAGAATATCCAGGAAAAGCAACTGAGGAAGAAATTGTATCACCTCCGTGACAAGAAACAGTTGCTTTCTGTAAGACAAATCAGACAGCCTTGCTGTTCATCAGCATGCATACAGCAAACCAAGTGTTTCCTTCAAGTGCAAACCTCACAGTGCATCTGCACAGAAAAGGCTGTGGCTGTTCTCCAGGTTGGAAGGCAACAGGGAGCACATTCATGCCAGCTTTTCACTTGTGCTGTGTACTCTCTCCTAACAGCAAACAGCAGCCATAGTAAACCTAATGCAGCAGAGTCCCTGAAAAAAACCTGAGGTATGAGAAAATGTCGATTGCTCTCACCAAAAGTTATTGCTGCTGGCTCACAGAAGGCCCTGCAGGCACATGCTCTGGGCTAAATAATTCACCTTGTTAAGTCTAAAACACATGATAAAACAATTGTGACTCTCTTGTAATTATTTCTACAGTCATCTCGCCACACACTTCCTACATGTGGAAAAGGTTAATAGTTTTGTTTTGTTGGGACTACAGCCATCTCTAACAAGCAGAAAGAGTGGAATAGCTTAAGTGTTCTCCTTTACCATCACCTTTCAAATCCAAATGCATAGTGTTAGCAAGGAAGCACAAAGTATCTGGACAGTGTTTTCATGTCAGTTTTAAATGCCTTTGTAACACTAATGTGAGATATTATTGGACAGCCCACTACTGCAGTCAGCTCATCTAACAGTTTGAAGTTGATATTTTTGTGGATTTAGAATTTAGTTTTCAGCATCAAGATAAATTGCCCTGTGTATGAATGATAAAGGATGCTGAAGTGAACAACTAAAATTGTGGTTTTCATCTTTAAAAAACACTGCATACAGAGATGATGGACAAAGAGAAAGGTTTTTGGCCATCACATTTTCTCCAGCCTTCCCAACGGAGATGATCTACAGATTAACTCCATTGTTCATTACAACATGCAATTTACTCAACTACTGGTGCTCTGCACTGTTACTTTACATGTAAACAGGTACCTAGTCTTGAATGATCAATTTCTCTTAAAGGTGGTTCACATCCCAGGGAACCTTTTAATTTCTCAAACTCGGAATAACTTCTACTACACCATTTTGTTAAAAGCATGAGTTGCACCTTTACAAAGGCAGTAAACTTCACCCAGACATTCTGAGACAAGAACAGAGAAACACCAGGAATGATTGCAAGATGTTTCATAGAACACATGCCATTTAAACATTCCAGAGATAGAAGCATCGGTAAATCACAGTCCCCTATTTTACATGCAAGACCAAATAACTTTGTGCTGTATCATGGAAGACCTGTTCAAGCTTCCACTTTTTTTGATATATAACTTGATGCACAGCATTATTCACTTCCATTAAGCTGTTAATATTTAAAGTAGTAATATTACAACATCTGAAGTCATGTTTGCAGCGTACATAACCAGGCAGTTGAAGTTTTCTGTGTCATGGGAGATATTCACTTAAGACAATCAGACATGACTGGTTGTAGCTGGAGCCAATGCTGGTACTTTTCCACTTGAATTACAGAACATAAGAAAAAACCTCAAGATAAGCAAACCAAAACAGCATACTTACCCTCTTTTTACTTTTGTGAAGTCAAAAGCCACTTGTCTATAGGAAACTGCCTTTTCATTCAGATACCTACTATACCGTCTGATAAACGTTGACATGTCATAACCTAAAAAACAAGTTTCAGAACCTTATTACTTATGTAGGCAATTAAAGATCAAGAACATGTCTCCAAATCAAATGTAAGCTATTAAATACAAGACTGCTTCATTATTATTTTTTGCCTGATTTGGCACAATTAGTGTTATGAAGAACCATGTACATCATTGCATTCACCATGTAAATCAAACAGACAACAGTCTGAATATAGAATCACAGAATGGTAAGGTTGGAAGGGGCCTCAAGGATCATCTAGTTCCAACCCCCTGCCATGGGCAGGGACACCTCCCACTAGCACAGGTCACTCAATGCCTCGTCCAACCTGACCTTGAAGCAGGTTGGACGAGCA
>VWYK01115900.1:0-16246 GCA_013399775.1 Semnornis frantzii | reverse complement strand
TGAAACTTGAGGGTAAGGCAAATGAGAATGCAGAAGAGACATCATCTGGGGTGTTGCCTAAAGCAAAGCAGTCTCCCCCTCACATTAGGACTTGTACCATTAAAACAAAGAGGAGGGCAATTGTCATTGGCAATTCCCTTCTGAGGGGAGCAAAAGGCCCCTGTGTGTCGGCTGGATCCTTCCCACAGGGAAGTCTGCTGCCTCCCTGGGGGCCCAGGTCAAAGATATTGCTAGGAGGCTGCCTGGTCTGTTACAGCCCTCTCTGTCTGCTTAAAAAAGGCATGCCTGCCATGCACATGAGTTCATATACGTTACTGTTTGCAGCTACTCCTATGTATTGATTATTTTGAAGGATGTTTCAATTTGAATTAAGAGAAACATAAATGAATGCATGCATTTTGAAACATGGCTAGTTCTCCATCTCATCTGTCACTAGTGTCATAGCTGAGTAGTTCACTTCAGCTGTATGGCCCAGATGCAGAGTGAATCCTGTTCTGCCAAAAGTTGTGTCCCTTCCATTGCACATCATAAAACTGGGGAACAGTTGACGCGTGTGAGGTGACTCATTTACTAGTGGCTTTCTGGAGAGACTGACATAGAAAATTGTTTACAGGCGTATGCAATGAGTAACAGTGCAGATATCTATGGGTCCTGCATGCTCACAAAAGGCAGTTGGCAAGTCTACACCCTTAGATCTTGTCTCAGGAGAAGAATGACTGACCTCAGGCTGCTCATATAGGCTGGAACTCCATAGCCTTTGTGGTCACTCTGCTAATGCAGTCACAGCTGGGAAAGGAGATAAAGCAACAATTTCCTTTTGAGAATTAACTGAAGCATTTTTTCCTTCATACAACGAACCAAGGCTGTTTACAGGGGTGTCTACTTTGCCCAAAAGCAAATATGGGGCCCAGTATGGTGTCCTATTTTGGTTTAATTTCAATAGGCACCTCCAATAGGTGCCCTTTTTTAAAAGCTTCTCTGTCCAAAACAGCTTCGCTTCCCTTCAGTTTGAAACTGTTCCTGCCTAAACAGTTCTGTATCTTTGATCTGCTGTGTTTGTGAGGCTTTTCATGACTTACTGGGTTTTTGTAGTGAGCAGTTCTCCAGAATTTGGCACAGCTGAGTTTCAGTCTGTTTTTTGTCAACAGCCTCAGATTAAACAATAAGCAATTTACTAGTATAATAAATATCTTAATACAATATTAATAAATTATTAAAAACAATTCCAAATCTGTAATGCTGAACTCATGGGAATGAATTGCTTTTTACAACAAGCACAGATTGCAAGTATTTTTCATCTGCTGCTCTGATTCATACACGCACTCTTAACTATTTAAACTGCCAAAGTCTAGTTTCCTTTTAAGGTAAAAATCCTATATACTAAGGATTTGTTTGCTACCAAATATTGGTAGTACTTTCCTTCTGGCTTCCCATTTTCCTCATAACCACTTGTAGTTCCCCAGAAAAGTCATTTGGAAGCTGTAATTATGAGCTGTAACACAATGAATATTTGAATCCACTTGACAAATGAGATACTGGAGGTAACCAAGACAGGGATCTTCAGATGAGATTCTTGAAGACTGAGGCTTCAGCGAGCTAGTGAGAAATTAGAATAGGAAAAGAAACTCATGATTCCACTCCCAGTTTGTAAATTCTTGAGTAGTTAGGCTATCACTAATTGTAGCCAAGATTGCTCCCTCAGTGGTGATTTTTTATGTGATGCGTAATTTTCTCTTGAGATAGCAACAATAGAAATACTACACATGAGCTCTTCTTAGCCCTCATAGGTTTTAATAAGTTTTGGAATTGAAGAAGATTTTGAGTAAGTTTTCAAAACACAACATAATGGTTGTAGGTTTAAGGAATTTTGTAAGTCAATAAATAGAGAGCAGTGGAACAAATCTCCTGCTTGGGAATTGCAGCTCAGAGGAGATGCTAGAAATCCGAGTTAGTTTGATCTCTTGGGTGGGGGCAATATGTAAACTTTCCTGTGGATGAGGAAAGAGGGAAATGAATCCTCCCTCTAAGCCTCCTCTGCAGTTGGTCTGAAAATTTGGAAACTCTCATACTTCTAGTGACTTCTCAGTGATATATTGGACCTATTAAAGTCAGTGGGAGTTCTGCCACAGCTTTTAATGAGGTCAGAAAGAGAATAGTACATTCCAACTTCTTTTCTTTTTTTTTTTTTTTAAAAAGTTGGAAATAAGTTTTGTAGTTGTTTGCTTAACAGTAATGTATTCTAGAAACAAATCCACCTGCAATTAGACCATATTTTCTGTGGCATGGTAGGAAGATGCCCATTTGCAAGGTGGGATGGAATAGCTGTTTTGTTACTCCATCAGGAGAAGAGTCACTGACAGCACTTTGTGGGTTGCCGTTTGTTTGTTTATTACTTGTTGGCATACATAGAATTTGTTCATTTGGGCACCTGAGGAATAGGTTTACTTAAGATTTGGCATCTACAAGCTCTGCCTTTGTTAGGAAAGGGCTGAAATAAACAGGGCATAATTCAAATAAAAGGTAAGGAAATAGGGATTTGATCAGGGTACTTTAGTGAGTTTTAACTATTTTGCAAGATACTTTAGTTACATTTCACATCTTAGATTGTGCCAACATGATGCATTGCAAGTGTGCATTCTTCCTATTATCTGTGAAATGCATCTGTGAACAGAGTGTGGCATGTTTTCAATAGCCTGTCACAACAATACACTCATTAATAGGCCTGTGCAAGTTTATAACAGTTAAATATTTATGAAATATGCAAATGTTTGCTCTCCTTTAATTCACAAATTATGACTAATCAAAGCTTTACTTTCTGTTCTTTGAGTAAAAAGTTCTGCTCTGGAATGTTGTTTTAGCAGGCAATAATCTTGATGAAAATATGAAGACAGAGAGAAGGAGAAGGAATCCTTGCTTTATTCTCTACCATTTTTCTGGAGCTGTCCAACCATTGCACCTTCTTCTGTTCTTTTATCTGACCCTGCATATTTTTTAAGACATTGAAATGTGTTGCATTTAATGCCAAAACGAAGACATCCTTCCTTCTTCTCGATCCAGGTGCTTCCTCTGGTGAGTTTGCACTACTTACCAGAAACCAGTGCCAGCAGACCTCCTCATGGTCTGCAAAGAAACCTCTTGGGACAGTATGTCTTTTCTTAAGTACCGAATTATGCCTTTGTTCTTTCGTGACAAGGGAGCGGGGTGTACATACCTTTTCTTGCATTTGCAAAGTCACCTAAATGTTTGTGGGCATAGAAATGCAGAGGTGCAGCTTTAGTAGAATAGAGTGGCATTCATGTAGGTATGTCCTGAGAAATGCTGCTTGGTGTTTGGCCTACTGCTTTGAAGACTGAGTGGCAGCTGGGAGAAGCCTTCTCCTTCCTGCTGGACAACAGCTACTGTAAGAATACAGCTCTTGTGAGGGCCCAACCATATCAGCCTGGGTGGGGGTCAGCTTGAGGGGATTGAGTCTTAGTGTGTGAGCCTCTTTCTGTTTGTTTGAAATAGTGAGTCTGCAAATACCAACATAAATAGGAGCTTCTTTTATTCTCACAATTCAAAGCATTTTCACTGTGTTTATAACTGCTAATGAAAAAATGTTTCAGAGAAAGCATAACTCAGGCTTCCAAGATTTGCACATTTTGGGTTATGAGAAGCTCAAGCTTTTCTATTGTAAACAAAGTTTAGAAAGTCCTCCTTGTAGTTGTGCTTTGGACTGTAGCAAGCTTTAGAAGAAAATGTCTAATTGTGCCTGGATTTATTTTATAAATTAGGACTGTTTCAGCAGTCTGTGTGGCCTTTCATTCAGCTCTTTGTTTAAGCCAAGCCAAAAGCGACTTATCTTTAGATGATTTATTCTCACTCTTAAACTGACAGAACTATACTAAATTGATTTCATCTGAGTCCTTGTCTTTGGTCAATCCATAAGGGGAACATGAAGGACTGTGCATAACATTGTTCTGGAAGGTACTCGTGGTACTCTTGTACGTTCCTCATAGGACACCTTTTTAAAATAAACATTTGTAGTGTGTGATTGACTCAGATTTGAACTTTGTAGCTATTCCCATTTGCCTCGTATGCCAAAGCAAAACTCTGCAGTTCAACATCTCTAAAACGAAAACTTGAATTCAAATCTTATAATGTGAACCAGGTTTTGACTTTATGGTTTTGGCAGTGTAAGTAAAATGGAGGCAAGTGTGTTTCTTTATCTAGTTCATAAAAATAGATGTTATTTATTTACGTAGCATATTGCAATGTTTTGCAGTAAAAGGCAACAGAAGGACACTTAGCTGGAGATGTTAGAAGTATAACCTGAGGCAGAGTATTTAGTTGTCAAAATTGCTTCTAAAGAGGAAGAAAGTTTTAGTGATATTTTAATATAATTTGTTTTGTTAGGTTGTTTCATTGTCCTACATTCAAGAACTCGTCTTTATTCTCTCTGGTTGCTGATGTTCCCACTGATATGTTTTTGCTATGCTGGACTTCACTTCCCTGACCAAGACCATGTTCAGGGTGCAGAGTAAACGAGGCTGGAGGTGTCATTTTGATCTGTCTGAGAGCTATGTTGTCCAGCTGAGGAATGGTGGGTGTTATGGTATGGTGGTATGGCAGTGCTGAGACCCTCATGCTGGGGAGCTGCTGTGGTATGCAGTTTATGCAGTTGTTTACTGTGCAGGGCCCTTTGCTCCTAAGCCACCCATTTCCCCAGAGATTCCCTAGTGCAGATGGCCTCCTTCCATACTTGTAACTATGAAGTGCAATAATAAAATAGAGGGAGGCCCAAATGGCTGAAGGGTGAGCCTACAGTTTTGTAGCCTGCTTCCTCAGTGAGAGTTACTGAATGGGTTAATACGAAACGGGTTAAAGAACTATTGTATATTTTCTATTTGGGCTGTCAAAGCAAATATTTTGACAGTCAGTCAGAAGTGGATATTGAGTGGTATGCTGTGAAGAACACACAGTTATGTCATGGAAAAAAATTGTCACGGGATGTGAAATGGAGAGGAGGAGCAAACAGTGAGTTTTCAGCCTTGCAAAGGCCTAGCTTGAGTTTCTGTTGACCAAAAGTGGAAGAAGAGGGATGAACAGAGTGCTGGAGAGAAGCTTCGTGAAGCACACTTATTTAGTACAATCTGTTGATGGGAAGGCTTCAATGTATAGCACAAACATGCTGTTCTAGCCATGCCAGAATTGGATGGGTTAATTTGAAAACTCAGCATGGGGGTATGTTGGAATGAAAATATTAACTCTGCAATTGTGATTTAACTGTAACTTAACCTCCACTGCTTTTGCAGAATCATGGAATGCACTAGGTTGGAGAAGACCTATAGAGGTCATCTAGTCCAACTCCTCTTCAGTCTGTAGGCACATTCCCATGAAAATCAGGTTGCTCAGAGCCCCATCAAGCTTGACCCTGAATGTCTCCACCACCTCCCTGGGCAACCTGTTTCAATGTTCCACCCCCCTCATTGTAAAGAACTTCTTCCTAATGTCAGGTTTGACTCTACCCATCTCTAGTTTAAAACCATTGCCTCTTGTCCTAGGGCTACATGCCCCTGTAAACAGTCCCTCCCCAACTTTCTTATAGGCCCTCTTCAAGTACTGGAAGGCCCATATAAGGTCTCCCTGGAGCGTCTCTTCTCCAGACTGAACATCCCCCAACTCTTACAGAATTTGCAGCAGCCCTCTAATAATTTTTCATGGCCCTCCTCTGGTGCCTCTCCATCAGATCCGTATCCTTCTTATGTTGAGGTCCCCAGAGCAGGGGTACTCCAGGTGAGGTCTCACCAGAGCAGTGCAGAGAAGCAAAATCACCTCTCGATCTGCTGGCCACGCTTGTATTGATGCATCCCAGGATGTGATTTACTTTCTGGTCTGCAAGTGCACATTGTTTGCTCATGTCCAGCTTTTTTGTCCACCTGTCCTTTTTTTGTCCCACTCCTTAGGGAGAAAGCTCCTCATAGCCCTCCCCAGGTACAAATGTGGCGTCCCTCAGGAGGGAGTCCTCCATAAATTTGTCTTTCCATGGCAGCAATTCTCCCACTGACAGTCTGGTCTGGCATGATCTTCCCTCAGAGTCACAGTCTTCTTCAGGAGCAGTCCCCTCTACCAGCATGGGATTCTTTTTGGGCTGCAGGTGAGATTTTGCCCCAGAATTGATCTCTAACGTCAGCAAGGAATCAGCCTGCCATCGTATCACGGGCCAAAGGCATCTCTGGTGCATCTCTTCCTCTCCTTCCTCCCTGAATTCAGTGTCTTGCATGGTTGTGTCTCTCACATCCTTCTCCTCTCCCGAACAAAACAGCCTCCAAACCAAAAGAATTCACCAGTTATTAGAGAGATGCCAATTGCCTAAACCTTGGCTAGAGGTAGGCTTGACTTTGGATCTGGAGTGGCTTCTTGAAACTTCTTACAGGAGTCCATACCAGTAGACCTCTCCCTCACTACCAAAACCCTCACCAGACACAAGCCTAACAATAGAAAAGCAGTGTTGGGTCCGATCCCGTTTAATATCTTCACTGATGATGTGGGTGAGGGGATTGAGTCCACTATTACTAAGTTTGCAGATGACATCAAGTTGGGAGCAAGTGCTGATCTATTGGAGGGTAGGAGGTCTCTGCAGAGGAACCTGGACAGGCAGGATAGATGGGCACAGTCCAACAGCATGAGATTTTAAAAAGGTAAGTGCTGGGCTCTACTCTTTGGCCACAACAAACCCATGCAACACTACAGGCTGGGGACAGAGTGGCTGGAGAGCAGCCAGGCAGAAAGGGACCTGGGGGTACTGGTCTACAGCCAGCTGAGCATGAGCCTGCAGTGTGCCCACATGGTTAAGAAGGCCAAATGCATCCTGAACTGTATTAGGAATAGTATGGCCTGCAGGACCAGGAAAGTCATTCTGCCCCTGTACTCAGCTCTGGTGAGCTCACACCTTGAGTACTGTGTCCAGTTTCTGGGCCCCTCAATTTAAAGAGATGTTGAGGTGCTTGAACATGACCAGAGAAGAGCAACAAGGCCGGTGGGAGGGCTGGAGCATAGCCCTATGAGGAGTGGCTGAGGGAACTGGGGTTGTTCAGCCTGGAGAAGAGGAGGCCCAGGGGAGGCTTTATTGCTCCCTACAACTACCTGAAAGGAGGTCGTAGCCAGGCAGGAGTTGGTCTCTTCTCCCAGGCACCCAGTGACAGAACAAGAGGACACAGCGTCAAGCTGCACCAGGGCAAGTTTAGGCTGGACATTAGGAAGAAATTCTTCACAGAAAAAGTGATTGGCATTTGAATGGGCTGCCCAGGGAAGTAGTGGAGTCACCATCCTGGAGGCATTTAAGAGGAGACTGGATGTGGCACTTGGTACTGTGGTTTAGCTGATTAGATAGTGTTGGGTGGTTGGTTGGATCTCAAAGGTGATCTCAAAGGTCTTTTGCAGCCTGGTTAATTCTGTGATTCTGTAATTGCAAAAGTTTTATTGGAAAGCACAGTATATTCTGCTGAACTGTAGTTACCAATGACACTAGCTTTCAGGTGCTGTGAGGTTTCCCTGCTTGCAAAATAAATAAGTATATATTCCAGTCAAGTGCTCTGCAGACAGTCTCTTTTGCCTCTGCAGAGACTTTTCTAGAGGTGATGTGGTTTAGAACTTTATTGCAATTTATTCTTACTCTTGGATTTTAAGTAGAAAAGAATATAATGGTTTGGTATCTCCTTCTGGTGTTAACATCCCACGTTTATTATTAGTGCCAGGTTTTTGTGACTGCCACTGTTCACCTGGAGTTTCCACCTACTTAAGTAAATATGAGCAGTTTTTTATGTTCAGCAGATACAGAATAAACAGTAACATCCATGATGGGTATTCAGCTCTTGTCCCTTGCACCTCAATTGAAATCCTGGAGTTCACATGGGTGTGGTGTTTGCACAGAAATACAAACTGTAGAGTTTTTTAGAACTTTTCTTTAAAAAAAAAAAAAAAGTTCTGTTAAGTTCCGTTTAATCATGCAGACAACATCGGAAGAATGTGGGTTTGTAGTGGGCATTTGCTACATTCCAGCTGTTATTTAAAGTGGAAATACTGAATCAACATTTTTTTGGCAGGCTGACACTTCGGCTCTCTGTTATTACAGAGGGTGTATTCAAGTCATCAGTACTAAGGCTGCTTGAAAACTTGTTGCTGTCCCCCCAGAATGGAGAATGAGCTGAACCATTACTCTCGTATGGCTAAAAGCATCACTGAATCTGTTTTGCCTTTTCTCTAAGGCAATGCTTTAACATCAGACTGGGGGAGACAGCTTAAGTCTGTGTACCTGCAGATGTAGATGAGGAAGAGAAATGCAAATACAATCTTGAAGATGATTCACTACAACTAATACAGGAGGGAGTAGAAATTACGAGACAACATTCTGAATGTGTTAGAAGTTGTGGGCGTGTGTTTTGTTTTACATTCGAATGGGACTAGGATTCAAACACTGGGCTCAAAACTCCTAAGAAAAAAGCTTAGAAAAATAAAAAATATTGTTTTCCTAGCATCTGCTGACCCTTTTGTGTTTGGCAGCAGTGAGATCCAGTTCTGGTTCTTGACTCCCTTGCCTCCAGTTCAGTATTTTGATTTTTGTGCAGAGAACACCAAAGCGCTACGTTCTCATCATGGAGAGGGTAACATGAGGGCATTTCCGCCTCCTCCTGCTCTTGCTTTCAAGCAGCACAGTTTTAGTCCAAGTACAGAGGCATATGTGATGACCAGTTTGTTGTTCTGAGGTGGATATTTGGATACAAGTTGGAAGTATAGTCATCTCTGATTTAAGTGTAACTCTGGGAATGTCATCAGCTACTGTTGAAAAGCAGCGTAAATGCCTGGGGAGGGCCCTGGGGAACATTGTGTTGCAATCCCAGTCTGCACAGGACTGTGGAAGGGGGAAATTGAGTGGAGTCAGGAAACTCAAGGCTGCCTGGACACCCGTCTTACCAGGGCTCCTAGCCACTTGGCAGCAACTGGGCTGTTTTCCCATAGATTCCTGTTTACAGCAGCATGTCACCAAAGGCTGCTAGTGTTGGCATAAGTTTAAGCTGGTGTGTGACATACCTGCAGGCAGATCGCTTTTCTAAAACACTGTTGCAAAGATGGATACAGAACCCCGTGAAGCACCATTCCTGCAAAATGTGAGCTTCACAGGGTGGACTGTGTCACCACTTTGCAAGATGGGACATCCTTAGCTGCAGTCCTGTTCACCTGCTCCCCAGGCTGTGATTGGCTTAGCTGCAATCAGCAGAAGCCCAAGGAGGTCAGAACAAGGTTGCTGTGTTGACCCTTGCACCTGAGTGCTCATGGCACATGGAGCGGTGTCTACAGTGGTTCCCCAAGGTGCGCCGTGCTGCCTCCCTGTGCTGAAGGCAGGAATTGTACGTCTGTGAAACTGCTTCAACGTGTACGAACGTTTTGCTGGGTAACTGCCAGGAACCTTGATAATTTCTACCAGAGAAAGATGATGGGGGTGTGGTAGTAGAAGTGGGTGGGACCACTGGGTGTTACTGAGACCTTTGCTTGCAAATTGCTTGACAAACACCCGAAGTGGGTTGGGGCAGAACAGATATCGGAAGTACGGCCAGGCAGTGGAAGATTAATTACTTCTTTGGGACAAACCCAGGAGGTTTCCAGCAGATTGTTAGAGCTTTTGCATGTTGATGTGCATCTGTACAGGATCTTGGCTCGTTGTGGGAGGTGGAAGTGAAGATATTTTCTCTCTGCTGATGTGTTGTCTCTTTTTACTTGTAGGTGTGTGATGTCAAACAGTGCGCAGTTCTTGTGGCCTCTCCCAACAGCCTGCAGTGACATGTGCCAGTATGACTATTAAGAAAGAAAAGCACACTTCAGACCTCAGCATCCCAGAAAGAAGAAAGGAGGAACTAAACAGAGAGAACAAATGACTGCACTGCTTACAAAACTTGAGGCCATTCATTTTTCCTCCTGAGACATTTCATCTTGGCCTTTGTGAGAGAGCTGGAAGAGCAGGCAGAACAGCCACAGTGATTTTCTTAGGATTTTTTTTTTTTCTTTCTTAATTTAATTCTTTCCCCCTTGTGCCTGGCTTTCAGACTGCAGCTGCACTCATCACAAGCACTGGACGTCAACATGTGTCATGTCATTGTAACATGCCGGTCAATGCTGTGGACTCTCCTGAGTATTGTGGTGGCTTTTGCAGAGCTCATTGCTTTCATGAGCGCAGACTGGCTGATTGGCAAAGCAAAGCCTTCGAGCTCCGAGGATGGAGACAACAGAATGGGGGGATCACAGGAGCCTTACCGTCCGACACTGGGGATCTATGGGCGCTGCACCAGAATCTCCCACATGCAGCTTTCTAGACGAGACACGCTCTGTGGTCCTTACGCTGAAAACTTCAGTGAGATTGCCAGTGGGTTCTGGCAAGCAACCGCTATTTTCCTAGCCATGGGAATCATGATTCTCTGTGCTGTGGCGTTCGTGTCTGTCTTCACTATGTGTGTGCAGAGCATTATGAAGAAAAGCATTTTTAATGTCTGTGGTCTGCTACAAGGGATTGCAGGTATGTATACTTTGAGAGCAACTAAATGGTTTACATTTTGGATGATTCAGCTGAAGAAATATAGCAATTCTGTCCTGTCTGCAGACAGACGGCATTAGGCAGACCCAAAGCAGGTCTATATGCTGGTGTTTGTTCAAACACAAATGAAATTTATAGCTACAGTATGTAATACATTGACATTGGCAGCAGAATAGCAGCCTGATGTGTGCCAAAATGAACTGAGCATTCTTGCTTTTGTTTGCTGTTCAGTTTTCCCCTTCTGTTTGAATTTCTTTCAGTAACAAAAAATTCTCCTCTTTGTTACCAGCAGAAAGGAAAGTTAATACTCATGTGAAGTCAGTCTGTATCCCTCTTGCTACTTTTATAATTTTTCCATAGACTGTTCTCTCAATATGTCTTCTCCATGCCTGTTCTCTCAGTGTCTTAGAGCCTCCATGACTGTGGTGAGATTAAATACTAAGGCCACTCCAGGAACAAGAAAAGCTTGCAACTGCACACCTGGTTCTCCACCACTTCATGCTAAGCAGCCTTCTTCAAAGCTTTGAGCTTGACAAGTGATATCTTATTATAAACCCTGCCTTTACCCGGCTTATTGTTCAGCTGCAGTTACACAGCGTAGTGAGTTTACCTTTTTTCACTGTCCAGGGATTGGCCGTGCTTTGCCTGAAAAGATGGATTGGTTCTAGAGATTTGGTGTTTCTGTTTAAACCCACAGATTTTACAGAGATTAAATGCCTGTTTGTAAACCAAAACTGGACAGCTCTAGTTAGAGAAATATTTGGCATTCTGTACTTGCCTGTGGGATGTGGGGAGAACCTGTCCCATCTGCAGGTTTTCATCTTTTGTGCTGTGTGCACATGGTCATCTGGAGGAGGAGAATGGTCTTCTGCCCTATCTCTGGCAGCCCTCAGGGGAGAGAGAATGAGCAGAGCCACTTCCACTTATTTTCTTTCTTGGTGTTGCATTTATACAGATGTTTTCACAAAGTGGCTTTTGTTTGAGCAAAACTTCGCTCGTTTGCTTGCAACGTTAATCTGAATTCTTCCCTCCTCACCTGCACAGAGGTGGCTGAACATCCCTATGGTAGTTGTACCTAGACAGGCGGTGTAATGAAAGATGTTCAAACCTTTACAAAGCTGCTTGGATTCACTGGCTTAGTTGAAACACAAATTAATCTTGTTCTCAGCAAACATGGGGAAACAGCCAAAACCCAAGTTTCCTTCCTGCTGCAGCCCCCCGGAGCCAGTGGTGTAAGCCGGGGACCAGCTGACACCGTCATGGTGGCTCTCTCTGTCCTCCATTTCATGGATCTTTGATACAAAGGTGTACTGCTTGTTTCGTGTCACCCACAATGTAAGGCTCGTGCTTCTGGGACAGAATTACATCCCTGTGTTTGCTCAAGATGCTGCTGTTCATGTGGTGTTGTACAATTAGCAGATCAATCTTCCTTTAGGTAAAAATTGCACATTTTGCTGTGATTACTCCTGGTTTTCAGAATTTGCCAGAACAAATCCAAAAAGGAAGCAGCTCTGCAGTGCAGATTAAGCCAGGGGAAGGTTTTAGCTGTTTGTTTTCTTACCCTGTACTTCAGAAATAATCCATGAAACTTACTTTCCAGGAGGCGACATTACTTCTTTTCTGTTGGAGAGACATTTATGTGAAAGAGACTGATTGGCAGCCTAAGCAGATGCTTGGCATGTAGACTTGAGTCTGTTAAATAGTTAACTTTAGATAACTTTACTTATAACTCTGATACCATCTCACAGTCTAGTCTAGCATCAAGGTTAGCAGGAAGTTGTTTTATGTTAATGTTCTAAGATGATGCATTTGTGAGAACGTGTTTTACATTCTGTTATCTAACCAGCTGTACTTGTAATGGGGCTTGTTGCCTCAGAAATTGAACAATACCATTGACAAAGCGTTTTGTGTATGTTGGGAGATAGATCAGTCCTTTTGGAGCTTTACTGAAGATGGAAGCACTTGTGTTTTCATGATTCAGATAAATGACACAGCATGAAACCGAGCAATAGAAAGGTCATGTTACTGGAACTGTTGCTATGAGAAGTACGCCTGACGGTATTTGCAGCCAGGTGTCTTGTGCCTAGCAACTCATTTTCTCAAGATTAGTTTTACTGGGTCCAGTGCTACTTTCATGCCAGTAGCATTACGGCATCTGTTTACTCAGTTGAAATTATTTTCCTTATGACTTACCACAGCTGTTAATTCCAACTTTCTTAGTTCTTGAGTGTCGGGAAATGCTTAAGCAAGTTTTTCAAGAACCATTGTTGGCATGGTTAATCCATACAGGAATTGTGATATCTACATTAATGCCCTGGTCAGAGAACAAGATACAACTCTGCCTTCATCATTTTAAGCATAAGGTCGTTCTTTCAAATATGAACAAGTATGTTTTTAGTAAGCATAGGAGAAGAATTCATGAAGTAGTTCTGTCAGGCTGTATCAGCCCAATATTTTCAAGTATTTCAATGTCTCATGTTCAAAGATTAGATACAAACATAGTAATATACAGGAACACAGGATCTTGCAGTCTTTCAAAATCTATGTGTCTTTGCAGTGGAAATTTAATAGAATTAAAACCATACAAGTTAATTTATTCCTGGAATTCTTCATGGAAAAAAAAACCAAAACAAACAGCAACAGGCACCAGATAGATCTTTTAAGTCTAACAACACTTACAGTGAAATAACAGAACAGAAAGCAATATCTCCTCTGTTGTGGTTCTTGGACAACCCCCTGTAATTGCTTTGTTGTAAAGCAAGATCTTCTACCACTTATTTTCAGCTGCAATGCCTTTCATTCTGGAGCTGTAGAAAGAGTAATCAGCTTTTAAGATGTTCAAGGATTGTTTTATCTGGAAAAGCATCTTTCCTCTTCCATGGAGTGTGCAAAGAATGGAGCCATGCAATTAAATAGATAACTAGTACCCAGCAGCAAGAAGATCAGGCAGACTTTCATTTGAATGTCTTTCTGGGGAAAGTATTCTATTTTTACAGTCTATGAATCACTTGAAATGAAGAGGCTAGAAAACACACCATGTTATTATATGGTACCTTATAAGAACCAGTTAAAAGTAAATTTTCACAGTGATCATCTAATTAGAGGGAGTAAATAATTTGTGTTTCTTTACTGACATATCTTAGTATGAATATAGGGTAGCTGCATATGTGTTTACAAGCCTTATGTGGGCTTGAGTACTGTACTTGATTCTAAGTAATATAATGTAAACATTGCCTGGCCTCAAAGGAGGGTAGGAGGGAGCTTAGGACAGATCCTGTAATAGGCTTGGCTTCCTTCTCCATGCAGTTTTCTTTATGAAATTCATCATCCACAGTTTTTCTTGGCTTTTCTTCTTTAACCTCTAAGGACAGAGCTGGCACCTGGCTTCATGGCTAGGCAGTTGTGGCTCCTTCCCCACATCCAGTGGGTGCCTGACTTGCAGGTGAGCCACAACCTGCCAACAGCATCTTGACAGTGAGCCAGGAAGTGGAAACTAAATTAGCAAGACATGTATTATCTTAACCACAAAACTTGAGCAAGCCCCTGTGTTTCCTTGTGGGGAAATAGACCATTATGTGCCTGGGAAGTTTTTGAGGAGAGAAGAAGGGAAAGGGTGCTGGCGTGTCAGGAAGGTGGTTGGTTTTGGGAGCTCAGTTTTTGTTACTCCTGCTTTGTAGTGCTGGAGTGGGGCTGTGTTGCTGCACAGGCTTATTTAAAGGGGGTAAAATATTTCCTCTTCCCTGAGGTCTTTCCAGAGTGCTTGTGGCTATAATTGGTGAGCATTCTCACAGGCCATGCTCTTACTAACTCTTTTATCTGTTCATGGTCCACTGTTCCATAGCTCAGAACTTGACTAAATTTGTTTCTGACGAGAAGGAATGGGAAGGGAAAAAAAAACAAAACAAAACAAAACCAAAAAAACCCCACGGTGTGGAAAAGTTGGGTTGCATCAGTCAGGAGACCAGCTGTGTCCCAGCCGTGCTCTGAGGATGTATCTCTGGTTTGGTAAGGTGAATGCGTGGCCTCATTTTCCTGTTGTGAGGATTAGCATGCTGGGCTGCTGGCAGTTAGACCTTTAGCGTAATTATGTCCAATCAGACCTAGCAGAGGTTTGTGTCTTCAAAGGCTGCTGCAGGCAGACCGGGAGCATTAAGTTTCCCTGGAGATTTTGTCAGAGCCTGCCTGAGCTCAGATAGTGCTGCTTTGTTCTGGGAGACTGGTGTTTCCTCCCTCTGGTGCTTGTCCCGCACAGTCCCAGCCAGTGAAATCTCTTCCATGATGCTTCCTGTTTTCAGCTTTCCTGCATTCATTCTTCTGTCTTTTCCACAATTTCTTGAATTTTCTTCGTTCTCTTGCTGTTTGTGTCCTCTCCTGTTCCTGCTGTGGTACCTTGGGGAGATCCTCCATCAAAAACTACTCCAGTACCTGTGCAATATTTCAGTTCCACGAGTGCGGCTTTGCCCTCAAATGCTTCACCCCAGCTTTCTAAAATGAAGTAAAACCCAACCTAATGCAGGTTGTGTCTGTAACAGTCTGTCTTTGCTGCTTTAAGTTTGTTCTGCATTTCTTGCACTAAGAAATAGTTCAACGTGTTATACTTACTGGTCATCATTTCAGTTTGAGTGGATGGCTGTTTAGGAACATGGCCTGTGCAGAGTGTGATTGGGTACATCTGAAGGGGAAGAGGATTTGGAGCTGCTTGTGGGTGTGTATGAAGTAGAATCTGACCGTGCAAGGAGAGCTCTTGGAGCCATGTGTCGGCACGCTTCTGGCCTCTGGAAGGTGAGGCAATCATTGTGGGTTGTGGAGGAGGGAACAGGAGATTGGCCAGGATTTTCCTTAGAAAGGGGAGAAAATACAGAAAGAGCAGCAACCTGCTGTGGAGGGGGCATGAGGCTGCTAGACCTCTTTGATGCTCAGAGCACAACACAAAGTGTTGTAGTATTTGTAGGATAGTTCAGGATATTCGGCTGTAGGGACTGGCACACTGTGAAAAAGCATTGTTTTGTCTGAGAAAAGGTAAAGCTGGCAAGCAAGGAGGAAAGCACCTTGTGAGCTCATGCTGCTGCCTGCAGGCAAAGGAAGCTATTGCTTGGCAGAGAAGCCCAGGCAGCAGGAGAGTAAAGTGAGAGTGGTTTTGCCCTTGAAGGCAAGGAAGCTTCTTGTTTGTCTTTCTAAAATGCAGAGCATGCATTTTTCAGAAAGCATATTTCCTCTTGGATTCAGAATTTTTCTTTTCTGATGCCAGAATTCTAAATTCTTGGGGTGGGAAGAAAGAAAAAAAGTGGGAGGAGATTTCTAATGGAAATCCTGACAGTCTGAACTGCTTTTGCTGTCTGCGGTATAGTGCTTCCTGTAGCCTATATGGCCAAGTGCCAGCACAATATCTGATACACACTTGGCTGCTGAAAGTTCAAGTGAAGGGGACTGCTGTGCTGGAATATGCCAGGGAAGGAAAATTGAGATCAAATGCTAAATTGCTGTTGAGCCTGACGGAGAGGTTTAGTAACTTCAAAGAAATACAGGGAAGACTTCAGTGTTAATGTTAGATTTGGTGGTCAGCTCATCTCCTGTGCTACTGAGGTAGGCACATGGGAACTACTAGACACTCAGCATATTATAAATTAAATAGAAAAATAAACAACAAATCAGGATTTTGATGTGTCAAGGGTTAGGGCTGGG
>VWYK01115899.1:14683-31545 GCA_013399775.1 Semnornis frantzii | reverse complement strand
GAGAAGGGAAATGAGACTGGTGAGGGGTACTCTGAGAGGGATNGGAGCATGTCCAGAGAAGGGAAATGAGACTGGTGAGGGGTACTCTGAGAGGGATCTGAGGGAACTGGGGTTGTTCAGACTGGAGAGGAATAGGCTGTGGGGAGACCTCCTCATTCTCAACAACCACTTGAAAGGAGTTTGTAGCAAAGTGGGGGCTGTCATCTTCTCCCAGGTAAGTGATAAGATGAGAGGAAATGGAATTAAGGGGAGGTTTAGTTGGATATTAGGAAAAAATTCTTCACTGAAAGGGTCATCTGGCACTGGAACAAACTGCCCAGAGAGGTGGTGGAGTCAGCATCCCTGGAAGTGTTTAAAAGACATTTGAATGAGTTACTTAGGATCATGCTTTGTACAGGGAGATGTCCAGTTAAAGTTGCACATGACCTTAAGGTCTTTTTCAACCAGGCAACTCCATGATTATTCTGATGACCACTGAAACACTGTTCTGCTTTCTGAACCCTGATATACTCTTTCATAGAACTCTATGCCAAGGAGTCTTACAGTCCAATTAGGAATGTGTTTCCTTCTTTGAGTAGTATTATTTTCTCCAATTTCAACTCTCCTTTGTGTTCTGAACTGCTTGCTGTGTCTCCCACATCTCCTTGCCAAAATAAACAATTCCAGTCTTTTACAGTTTTCATTCCTTCTTTGTATTTATTTCCATCGATACCTGGATCCCCACAGAATTGTTTTTTCATGAAACAGTGAACAGCACCGCAGATAGGATGAATCCATCACTCCAGGTGAGTTTACAGCCACTAGCTTTCAGTTCTTCATCTTTCAACTATATTTGATTGAAGAGCGTGCACATAGCTCACTTTCAATAACCTCTATTCACTGCCATTTCAAAAAAGAAATAGTATACAGACTACATCTCAATCCTCTCTCTCTAAGTGTAAGTCTGGTGATCCTTCTTGAAATCTGTCCTATCACAGACAGGGGAACTCTGCTGTGCTGCCGTCAGAAATATTGGGTTTTGTTTTGCTTAAGGAACTCCTGGTTAACAGCATGTGATTTCTTACTGTCTTACCTCATTCAGCCCCACTGAAGTAGAGCCTCTGCCATCTGCAACACAGAGAATGTACACCTGTATATTGGATGCTTCATGAGCACTTAAGGGAATCATCATATCCTCTCTATGGGTTACCTTTTGGCAATGATATAAAGTCCTTTATTTATACAAAACAAAATAGTCACATTCTCACAGTTGTATCCTTAGGTGAAAAACAGTCTTAACTAAGAAACTACAAACAGCAATAGTATTTATACTTAGATCACCCAAATTATAAATACTAGGTAATTATCATTAGGACAGATTGTAAAAAGTCAATTTCCTATTTATGTGTTACTATCCTGAATAAATTAACTTCCCCTTGATTCTTATTATCCATTTGAAAAATCTGCTAGTCAGAATGTAATTGCAACTTTACCAGTTTTGAAAATTTCATTGGTAATCAAAGTTTGTTTAGACTGTTATCTGGTTTTGGCGCTTGTTTTACATTGCTTTCACATGAGTACTGCATACTGCAGTCTTATCAGAATACATTAATTGGAAGAAATATAGTGGAATTTTTCTTAATAGATACTTTCAGTGCGTAAATTTCATCTGAATGCCTTAAAACTTGGCAAATTAAATCTTCCATTTCTGCCTTTGTGCAAGCAAAATTAGGAGATAGCATAAGAGGAATGATTACCATCACAACTTTTACAGTAAATGCCTAAAACCCCAAAAAAGTCAATTGATATAAATGTCAGTGTTGACTTACTATCAAGTTACGCTCTTAAGAATTTTAGTTTATTTTTCCCCCTTCAAAATGTCAGTCTTGAAATAAAATTGGTGTAAAATGTTAAATTATGTACCTGAATCTGCATTACAAGATAAAGCTCTGCCTAGGAGTGCTTTGACACAGTTCTACCCAACAAATAGATATTTGAGAGTTTTCCTTTGCTCTGATATTGACATTCAGTACATGCCGGTAGGCATGTCCAGGTTGAATACCATTTATGCATAAGTATTTGCATGGGTGGATTGTCAATATGTGTTGGAGAGGAGCCAAAGATCTTCAATTTATTTTCCTTTCTGCCTTTATTTTTCTAAAAGGGAGGAGAAAATGCCAGGATACAAAACAATTAACCCGAAAGCAGTTAACCTGAAAGCAGTGCCTTTTCAGTCAGCTTAATATCTATTCATTTCTGTAAGGAAAAATATGTCCCTTTCAGTGTATTGAAGTGAAATGGGCAAATCCATTGACATAATTCAGTGACACTACTGGAGTTGCACTCACTGACATGGAGCCTAAATTTAGGGCTAGATTTTAGGTGTTAGGACTGGATATTACTATTATGCAGGGTAGTAATAGTACCATTATTACTGCTCTTATTCTAAACAATTTATATAAATTATCACTGATGTGTGACTGCCAGTTCCCTATGGATCTAGAAATGCTTGATTATTTCTGATTAATGCATGAGACAGAAAGGATCTAGTTTATAATGTTCTTCTTGGTTCAGTTTACCATATTTACAAGATTTATTTTCAGTTTGCTTCTTTCCAAATTACTAAATTGCTGTTGTTCCCATACATTCATGTCACGATTAATAAACTTTGGTGTTACCATTCCTATATTTAACAGTTTTGCAGTAAGTTAAACTACTTTTATGCTACTAAGATTATTCAGTTTAGAGTCCAAATTCTGTTGCGGACTCTAATGAGCTTAGCAGGCAGGATACTGCAGGGGAAGCTGGCATAGCATTCTGTGGAGCCTTGTGTTTGTTTGACTCTGGCAAGCCACTTCTCCATCTCTCACCCAACATCTGCCCATCTCGTGTAGTCAGCTAGCAAAGTCTTTGCCTACCATGGCCGGTGCCAGCAGTGCAGCGTGGTAGCTGGCAACTTGTGGAGGGCTGAATCAGGACTTAGAACTGTGCTAAGACTTTTCTGTATAAACAGGCAGTTTAGCAATGATAAATTAATTTGTGGTAAAAGAAGGCAATGCTAAATGTTCTCTTCCTTATTAAAATGCCCTCCCTCCCCTAGTCTGAAGGGCAGTATCACAGTATGCTTAGGGATTAAATTTCCCTTTCAAGGAGATGCTCTGAAAGCAGGTATGAACCCTGCAGATCCCTCCGCCCACATGCTTTGGGTTCACATTGCTACCTTAAACTTAGATACAGCATCCTCTCTAAATTAGACAGATATACAATATCCAGTCAGTCTCTCTAAGCCATCTTCCTTTGTTTCATCATCTTTCCTGCACTGAAGTGTTCATCATTGCTGTCGTTTTTTGTCTTCAAGTGATACAGTTTCAATGTCTGCATCTGTATTCCAGGCAGGGAGATTAAGAAAGAGGCAGTAGATTTCAGTATGTATATGTAAATTTCTAAACAGTACAGTCTCTGTGCTGCTGAACAATGTATTACTTAAGCTGTGATTTGATAGCAATCACTGTTGGTTACATAAATTCAATATAAACTCATTTTCTACTACGTTTTTACTCCTCCTCCCCTTTCTAGTGTCTTTGGCATAGAATATATATTAGAAGTGAAATATTAACAGGAATCTTGTGCTAGGAAAGCTCAGCTCAAAAGAGAGTGCCGAGTAATCCAGCTTTAATTTCCCCAGTTTCTAATGTGTCATAAGATACTAGGTCAATCAACAGCATTCAACCTAGTAGTCTGCTTTGCTTCATAAGGAAATGTAAACTTCCCCTTTAATCTTGAAAGAAGAAATAACTAACTGACAAGTGGCAAGTTCGTCAGTACGCAGTGGATAAAGGCGATTATGATTCCTAAGTCCCCAGTGATAAACGCTTGTCTCTGAAGCCTTAAGGAAGTTGTTGCTGTGGTAAAAAGCTGTAGTCCTTGGTTTCATTACAGTCTTTAGTTAAGTTGCATTTTATGTATTCCTAAATTGTGGTTTAATTGCCTAGGCAAGTTGTCTGCCCTATCAAAGTGCACTCAGACCATGCAACAGTAAATTGGTTCCAGGCACTACTGGTGTAGGACCAAAGCCTAAATTCTCCAAAAAAGGCTCTGTTGTACTAAATTGTGATCAGCTAAACTAAACATGGAGACTGCTTTGGATTTGCAAAAATAGTATTTGTATTCTGTACCTCATGTAAATTTTACCTTCGGGTTATGGAAGCTAGAAACAGCATACATCAAATGTGTATCACAATTAGAAAACACTGATTCCCAGTAATAAAACTTAAACACAGGACCAGCTTTCATGATGGCGGATGAGTGAAATGTTTGGCACTGGAGACTGGATAGGTGAGCTAGCATGGAGGTCTACCATCTCGTTCTTGAAACCCTTGAAAGGCCAACTTTGTTCTACAAAATAGAGTGATCTATTATAATATGTCCTAGAAGTGACAAGGACCTTCAGGAATAATCAGAACAATGTTATAGGAAAGAATGGCAGTGGAATATTGCACTTCGATGTAGACTTGTATATTTGTCACCCAGAAGAAAATCTGCATAGCCTTTCACTACCTGCTTGGAAGAATGATGTACTGGATTTTGCTGGGATGAAGTTACAGAGTTAACTTCCTTCATAGCAGCCCTCCTGATGTGCTTTGCATTGCTGTTAAACCAGGGTGGATGACATAGCAGTGTACTGGCTCTTGCACAGCATCAAGGTTTTCACTCTCGCTTTTCCCAATCTCCTAAGCAAGTAGGTTGGGCATGACCAAAAAGCTGGGAAGGATCATATCCCAGAGAGGTGATTCAAAGAGTTATTCTATAACACATGGTATCATACTCAGCAATAAAACTCAGTGAAAGGAGGTGGAAACAGGAATTTCAGAGTTATGGCATATGACTTCCCAAGCAGCTGTTATGTATGTTGTTTCCCTTCTCAGGAATGGCTGGACATCTGCCTGCTGATGGGAAGTGGTGAATTAATCCCTATTTTAGCTTCACTTGCACACACAGATTTCATTTTTCTCATTAAACTGTCATTATCTTGATCCACAAGTTCTTTTGCCTTCCTTCAATTTCCCTCCCTGTATCCCCTCAGAAAGGGGAGTGAGGGAAAGTCAGTCAGTATGTGGCTGCTGATAGGTGTCAATCCACCACGAAGGGTCTTAGAGAACAGAAATAAATAATAACAATAACAACAACAATGATAATAATAATAGACAAAAAATATCACAGACTCTGACAGTCTATAATGTCATAAAATCTTAATAAAGGTGAAGGTGTAGATCTTTAGAAGTCAAGCTATTAATTTTGACAGTATCTGTCGAGTTACTGTAATTTAAATCAGTTGGTGATTTACCTGATGGAGCCTACAACCTTTCACCAGTGGTAGATGAAAATTATACTAAATACAACAAAAACCCCAGATTTGTTACTTTAAAGAGAATTTTAAAATCTGTTGTAATTGTAGCTGTAATTACTGCTTTGTGTTCTCCTTTTCAAATCCATCTGCTGGTTCTTACCTTATAACTCATTTGGAAATATTGCTCATATTTTTACCCATGAGCATATTTATAGCCATATTTCAAGACAAAGTAAAATGATGTAGCAATCCATCATTGGAACTCCTACCTAGCATTAATAACACTATTACAATTTTTTCCTAATTGAGAGGGAAGACTGATCGTTTGAATGAACCATGGAAGCCAAAGAGAGGAGCACATAAAGAGAAAAATCCAGTTAAACTTGGAGTTTACTTATAACTTTCAAATGAAACAAGAAAACAGGTAGAATAAAAAAATAACTGAAACCCGTAGTGACTCAAAGTGAGTAGTCTTATTGCTGCCTTGCAATTGAGATGTCAGGCCTTAGTCCAAGGTGCTTTAGTAACAGCTATGATGATAAATGGCTAAAGCCTATGTTTATAAAAGAAAATTTCACAGAAGTCTGAGAAGCAGATTTTCAGAAAGCTGATTCTCTAGGAAAAGCTCCTGTTTAAAGGCACTTATGGGAAGAATGCTTATTTGTACAAAGGAGCTTGGCCTCAGAAAGATGCATCTTATTGAGCTGAAGGCAGGGATAAGGCCTGAGAAGCAAAGGTGTTCTTCACCTGAGCACATTGAAATGGAGGTCAATAGCTCACAACAATTGTATTTGATTATCATTTGTTCTCTTAACTTTAGAAATGCAGTAAAGAATGAAAGACATATCAGACTCATGGGTTGCCTTTATCCTGTTTGCAAAGACAGCAGCAGACAACTATTTATTCCAGATTTTTCCTGTGTTACTTTCCAGGAAGGAATTTCATGATCATGACAATCTTCTCATTTATTCAAATACTGCTTCCAATGTAACCAAAGTTAACTTCATAGAATCATAGAATGGTTTAGGTTGGAAGGGACCTCAAAGATCATCCAGTTCCACCCCCCTGCCATAGGCAGGGACACCTCCCACTAGTGCAGGTCACTCAAGGCCTCGTCCAACCTGGCCTTGAACACTCCCAGGGAGAGAGCAGCCACAACCTCCCTGGGCAACCTGTGCCAGTGTCTCAGCATTGTCACTGTAAAGAACTTCTTCCTAACATCTAGTTTAAACTTCCCCTCTGCCAGTTTAAGCCCATTACCCCTCATCCTGTCATTACAAGACCTTGAAGGTTGTCTCTCCCCAGCCCTCCTGTAGGCTCCCTTCAGATACCGGAAAGCAGTAGCCTGGGTCTCCTCGAAGCCTTCTCTTCTCCAGGCCAAAGAGCCCCAACTCATAGCCTGGAGAGAACTGTGACCACGTGAACACTGAAACAGCCACCTCTACAAGAAGATCCAGGTCCCATAACTTACTGTGACTTCTGTCTTCAGCTCTTCGACTGTCTGAAAAAAAAGCTCTTTCCTTCAAGGAAAAAAGATATATTTATATTTAAGGAAAACAGGTCAGATTTTCCCATGACAGATTTTGAAATTTTGATGAAACCCTGGAAATATTTACACTCTAAAATATCACTTCAGTGTACTCTTGGATCATCTGGGAATCACAACTTATGCAGAGTAGATATGGCTTGAGACAACAGAAAGCATGAGTCAATGCTACGGCCAACAAGCTATGTGTCATCTGAAGCTACAAGCCCCAAATATTTTGAGTCTAAGCTTCCACAGAAGACATTTTCATGGACATTTCATTGAATGCTGATTTCCACCCTTGGAGACAGACTCAGGAGAATCTTTATTTGTTTTTAATTTTTTTGTTTTACTCACGTGGGTTCACTTTTTAGGCAGTAGCACTATAGATGTAAATGCTCACCCGCTGCAGCCCGACTTGCTTTTTCACAGTAGATCTGGTCATTTAGATGTGAAGCTCATTTCCTCCTGCTAATCCTCAAAGTCGTTCAGTTCATTACTTTAAAACAGAACTTAATTTTCACTTTATTTTTGCTGCACTATATTTGAAGCTATTGATCTAAAACCTTACTATTTTTCATACCTTACTCCTTTTTAGTTTTGATAGATGGCCGACAGCCAAATACAAAGGGGGTACCAACTCAGTTCTCAAAACAGTATTGATTAGGATATAATTCCATTGATATTTATTTGGCTGTAAATTACTTTAAGAACTTCTTATTGCCCAATGTTTATTTCTACCAAGAGGCAGCAATGCCTCTTCACCTGTACTGGAACAAATAACACTGGTGGTGTTGTGTAGTAAAGTAGAACCTCAAATGATTTTTAAAAGCAACCTAAAAGATTCCGTGAACTTTTGGAATGCTTTTGTTACCAAGCCATCCTGTGCCAGAGTTCTAGTTTAAGACTGGTTCAATGCTGTGCCAGCACTCTAGTTTAAGACCAGTTCAATGTTTATCAGCAGAAATGAGACAGAGACAAGTACTGAACTGCAGTAGGGACTGTACAAAAGGATGACAAAGGAGGACATTTCTTAAACTGCTTTGACAAAGGCAGTACTTGTGAACTTATCACCTTCAACTTGAAGATGATTGTTTTCTTCTCATACTCTGCACTCTGTAAAAGTGAAAGACTTGCCCTAAACCACGGCAGAGTGACAGTGGTTGGAGAAGGGGAACTAAGCTGACATTATGTGGTTTTCTTCATTCAGTCACTTAGTACCAAGAAGCTCTGTGTCAAGGTTGGATTTTTTTTATCAGAATTGCTTCTGACTCAGGATCCCAGGGCATATTTGGGGGTGTTTCTTGGAAAGCAAGAGCAAATGGAACAGCAGGCACTTCAGTGCGGTGGTGTAATGAGATTTGGGAAGGAGAAGGATGGCTTTCCTTACATGGTGCCAAACAGGGAAAACAACAGCTGAGTTCCTACATAGATGTACCAACCCACTGGATATCGCACCTTATCACCCAGACACTGTACAGGTTTGCCATGCAGAATCATTCTTCTACCATCAAGATATGAAATGAAATGATCTAATTGCCTTGAAAGGGCTCAGATTTCCTTACTTGGAGATGTCACTCTTTGCTTGAGAATGAAGATGACTGATTTAGGATAGATACATAACATGTATATGGCTGGAGTCAAGTGAAATGAGTCACAGCCCAAGTACTTAGAAGTGGAACAATTTCACTTGCTAAGATTATGTGTCTTAGAATCCAAAAAACACCTGCCGTGGTTTGAGACCATCTGACTGGCAACAAAGCACCAAACAGTCACTCACTCCCATCCCACTCCAGGGGGACATAAAGGAAAAAAATGTAACAAAAGGCTCAAGGATTGAGAAGAAGGACAGGGAGGACTCACTCACCAGTCATGGTCATGGACAAAAGACAGACTTAGTTTGGGGGAAATAAAATCGATTTAATTTAAACATTATCACTACCAATTTACCAATTGTAAATGTAAAATGGATCTTAAAAACAATTTCTCCTCACCCCGACTTTCTTCCCTGGAGGCTAAATATCCTAGTATGTTCCATGTTCATCCTGCTTCTCCTTTCTTCTCGGGTGAAAACTCCTTTACAGTACTTCCCTGCACCAACGTAGTGCCACTCCCGTCAGGGGCAATCTTCCACAAACTACCAGCATGGGTCTCTTCCATGGGCTATGGTTTTCCCAGAAATATATCACTTCATGGGCTTGTCTCAGAGTCATAATCTTCTTTGGGATCAGCTTCCTGATTCAGCTTGAGATCCTCCTCAGCGCTGCAAGGGCTCAGCCTGCCATCCCACCACAGGCCACAGTGAAATGAATGCTCCACTGTGCCTTCTTACTTTCTTCCTCACTGACTTGACTGTCTGCATGGTTTTCTTTCTTACATCCCACACCTCTCCTAGATGAAGAATTCCTAAGATAAAAGAACCTGTCTGATAATTTTCCCTTCTTAAACATGTTAGCACAGAGGCACTGACTGGCTCAGCTTTAGCCAGGAGTGGATCCATCTTGGAGCCTGAGGGAGCTTCTTGAAGCTTCTTAAAGGAGCCAGACCAGTAGGCCCCTCCTCTGCTACCAAAATCCTGCTGGACACAACCCAAGCACACACTGCAAAAGTATCTAAGCAAGCCATTTTTTTCACAGAGACTTACAGAATGATGTTGCTTTTCCATTTCATTCCTTCTATGTGGTTTTGTGGGGGATTCTTTCTAATCTATCAGTATTCATGAAATGCTGCAGTTCTGTGTTCTGAGCACCTTAATTTCCTACCAAATATCTAAATCAAAGTGAAGATTCCCCTTTTTGTATAAAACCACACATTTTTATGTTATCAGAAAGAGCTCAAAGAAATTAGCAGGACAGAGTTTTGAAAGCAAGGTAGAGAACATTAGCATATAGCTCACAAACACTTAGGGATTGAAAAGAATCTCTGCCTTAATTGCTTGGAAATAAATTTCCAATTAATTAAGAAAAAAAGAAGATGAGCTAGATAAGGATTTTCAATTTATAATCCTGAAAACTGAAATTAAGTCTCAGTCATTAAACTCATGTAATGTCTCTGCACTTAATTATGATTTCCCTAGAATTCCACTTAAATTTATATCTCACATTATCTGAACTTAATGGCCCTCTTATAATTGGAGAAGATGCAAACTTATCCTTAACTCCATGCATAAGACGAATCTTCAGTAAGGAAGCTACTACTCCATGTACAATGTGAATAATAAAGCACAACTGCTGCATAAAGGCAGGGAGACATCTAGAAGATCATTGAAGCTATGGGTGTTTGTTTGGTTTTTTTGCTGCTATCATTATGATTTTTTTATTATTAGAAGGACGCAAGTTTCTCCCTTGAACAAGTGTCATGTTTCTAACCTTTCCTCACTAAGGAACTGGAAGAGAGTTGATTTAGATTAGATATTAGGAAGAAATTATTTACTTCGATGGTGGTGAGACAGTGCAATAGGTTCCCCAGCCCCTGTTTGTTCAAAGCCAGGTTCAATGGAGCTTTGAGCAATCTGGTCTCATGGACAATGTTCTTGGCCATGAAAGAAGAGTTGGAATAGATGAGCCTTAAAATCTTTTACAGTCCAAATCCTTCTATGAATCTATGATTGTGATTCTATGGTTCTGTAATGGCTAACTACTGTTAGTAAGCCTAATTACTGAAAATCAGCCTAGAAGGAGCCTTGTGTAGGCAGAACACTGGAGCCTGAAATTCTGAGGTGTGCAAAGCTCACATTTGCAAGTGTCAAAAGCTTATCATCTGATCAGCAGAGCCTTTGGATAACCCAGAACCCTGGTTTGTAGGGTGAAGTAAACCAGTTGTTAAAGGCAGCACTTAGCGATGATTTAATTTCCTATCTTCAAAATACACTTGGAATTCCATTTTTGACCCAGCTCATCAACATTCCTGGTAAGCATTTCACAGATATCAACCTTACTAACATTTAATTTAATCCTTAAATTCATTCTTAGAAATGTGTATCTAACATCCTTGTGAATGTATCTGCTTAATAATGGAGATTCCACAGAGAACCTGGGAAACTTGTATTAGGACTGTAATAGCCTATAAAAATTATTCCTGTGATTAGGTAACTTCAGGCCCAAGTTAATGCCTTGTGTGTACATGCAGGTGGGTGTTAGAGCTCCATGAAAAGTGAGAGGGATCAAGGGATGGAGAGGAAAAACTTCAATATCTAAAAGCAATAAAAATACAAACGTGGAATCGCAAATGCTTTTGTTTAGCTATTGAGATATTCTATTAGGATTTGTGCTCCCAACAGGACTGTAGAATATACGATCCTAGAGATACAGCAGTTTCAGATGAGAAAAAAAATGGCAGCAAGATAATGACAATTTAAAAATATACACCACAGAAATGACAGGAAAATAGAACACAAGCTATAATTTACAAAGTACAGAAAGAGCCTGGTTCCTCTTCTGTTGTTTTGGTGTTTTATTATTTCTGTGGTGGGGCATGAAGACCCTTAAAAGAGTTAGGAGGTAAGAAAAAGATTCACATCTTATGAAGAGCTGAGTAAAGATACAATCTATATACTTGTAGGAACAACTCCAGGAGTACCTCAGTAAGTCAAGATGAAGCGTCAGGAATTAGTGTCTCTAGGGCACTCAACTGACCTATCAGTACTAGTGGAGGAGATATCAGACTTCAAGTCCTAATGTTATTTCCTTTGAGTTTAGCTGTTTGGAACATGATTATTCATATGGGTTACCTAATCTGTTCCGGACAGATCCCATTGCAGGTCTTAGACCCTTTCTTTTCCAGATGTGTGTTTTCAATATGCCTTAGCATATAAGACTTCAAACTAGAGAAAAAAAAAAAAAAGTAGAAAACAGAAAAGAAAGCACTCTTCCTGGGGGAAGAATGAAAGCAGAGGAGGATCAAAAATGTTCATCATGTAAAATGTATCAATTAAATAAAGCACAGTGGACCATTTTGTTAATGGTGGTATGGTCCTGTGGAGTTACACCAAGAATGGTTTGTCCTTTCCATAGTTCTGAGTCTGAGGTCTTTGCTTCTTGGCTATTTCAACTCGCTGCTGATTAGAATGGCACAAAAATGGATATGTAGTTTCTGTCTTGACTCACTGGGAAGATGTCAAGCCACTTCAATATATTATTCTAGTTCCTGGTTGTGTTTCTCACGTGAAAAGCAGTATTTTATGCTTGACAATAGCAGATGCCACAAAAGGATTTGTGAGGCCTCTAATAAGATCTTTTATCTGTTGACTGAAGAATTCAATTAACCAGTATCATTAACGTGGTTTATGCAAGTCCATGCCCTTGCTTACATCCAGAAAAAGCTGTGATTGCCTTGCTACTACTACTTTTACTGCTCAGTAAGGCTTGAAGTTGACCTTCCTCTAAGTTCCCAATGGGTATTCTCAAAAGTAGCAGATTTGACACTGCAGTTTTTTTCAACTACAACCAATAAATCTAGGATAAGTTTATTCAGTGTTCAGTGGATTGTGATGCATTTGATGGAAGATGGGAAATTATATCCCTCTGGCTGAGGTATGGATTTGGTGTGACATTAGTTGCTCATGATCTTCTTGCACAAATGAGGAAGGAGATAGGCAAGAGTCACAAATTTGATACAGACAGCTCTGCAAGATGTCAAGGCCGCCTCTGTAAATCAGTGGATGAAGTTTAAAGAAACACAGTGAGGGACAGTTGCAGATTGCCTGAGAAGCTATTTGCACATGAGTGTAACCTATCCAACAAATCAGGATCCTTCTCTAGTGCTCAATTCTAGAAGCTGAAGTTTGAGTTCATTGTAGACTTAATGGATTTAATTGTGGCATAAGCCTTTCTTTGCCACCATCAGGCTGTCCATATCTTTTTCATGAGCACCATGATCAGGGAGAAAAACAGAGTGAGGGGTTGTGTCAAAAGCAAATGATTGCACAATGCTAAGAGCTTACCAGAATCCAGAACTACAACACAGTCTCCTGGTTAGATTTTTTGTCCGGTTCAAGTGTAATCTGGAATTTGTTTACCTTCATGCATTTTCATATTCAGAGACATCTTTTGTGTTTTGGGAGCAGGATAGCTTTGTCAGATGTCTGACCTTAGTTTGTAACATTCTATATATCTTCTAAGGAGTGTAGAGGGACTGCACTCCTAGTAAAGGTGATGTAGTTAACATCAGATAAGATGAATTAGGGTCACAGTGAATTTGGTAGATCTCATAACAAGACTTTGATTCTCAGTTGCCTGCCAGAGATGCTTGCTAATGAAAACAGAGTTTCAGGGTAATAGCAGTGAAAATCAATTATTTTTCTTTCATATATGTGTCTTTTAACACAAACAGATTCTTTGACTGTTTTAAGATCAACTTAGCTACTGCCTATGTAACCACAGGTACTATGAGCTGTATTTCTGATCCTTTTTTTCATTTTTATAAATTCCTGTAGCATAGCAGAATATTTATCCTAAAGCAGTTGTAAGCTGTTTACTTCCCAATGTGGATTTCTGCCGTTTCTGGCTGCATTTTGATTTGGAATCCATTTCTAATTACATGCTTGCTAAAGAATTTCTTGATGACTAATTTCTTTCTGTTTTGTTCAATGTAACACTGCATATTTATATATTATGAAGCAGAAGATAGCTGCCTGTGGTTTTGTCTAACTACACCCAGGAAAAAAAAACCTTCAGTAAAAAAAGTTATAATTTCCTGCATTTTTTTAAACTGTTGGAGCCCACAGTTATGCCTTTGCAACTTCATTTTGTGGAATCACAGAATGATAAGAGTTTGAAGTGACCTCTGGGGATTACCTAGTTCAATGCTCCTGCTAAAGGAGGCTCACCCACATCAGGTTTCACAGAAATCTGTCAAGGTGGGTCTTGAAAATGTCCAGAGAAGACTCCAGATTTCTCAACCGCACCTGTTACACTTTGTGATATTGTGGCTTAATTGAACAGAAAGCAAGCAAGAAGGTAGATTTGAACATCTGAAAGTCACATGAAATTACACAAAAATCCATTTATATTGCACACTGCAAATCACAGAATCACAGAATTGTTGGAAGGGACCTTTAGAGATCATTGAGTCTACCACTTGTCACTGCTCTCCATCTGGACTTCAAGCCATTGAACACTAACTTCTGGATGCAACCATGCAGCCAACTCCTTAGCCACTGAACAGTCCACCCATCAAACCCATATCTCGCCAACTTGCCAAGTAGGATGTTGTGGGGGACCGTGTCAAACGCCTTGCAGGAGTCCAGAGAGATCACATCCAAAGGTCATACCTTATCCACTGACATAGTCATTTTATCATAGAAAGCCACTAGGCTGGTCAGGCAGCATTTGCCCCTGCTAAAGCCATGCCGGCTGTCTTGAATCACCTCCCTGTTCTCCATGTGTCTTAGCATGGCATCTAGGACGATCCGTTCCATGATCTTCCCAGGCAAGAATGTGAGGCTGACAGGTCAGCAGTTCCCAGGATCCTCCTTTCTACCTTTTTAAAAAATGGGTGTAATGTTTCCTTTCTCCTAGTCACCAGGGACTTCACCTGCCTGCCATGACTTTTCCAATATCATTATGGAGAGTGGCTTGGCAGCTACATCAGCTAATTTTGTCTAGCACCTTTGTGATTTCTAGATGAACTTGATATCAGTGTCTACTTTAAAAACAAAACCTGTTTTCTCCTTAAATTACCACCTCCCTCCCTATAAAGGGTATAGCAGTTTCAGCAAAGAACGGAAGAAAACTCCCTTTCCAAAATATCTCAAGGGACCAATCTCAGTTTCAGACTATGCATGAACAATGACAGAGAAGCACTTAACTCGACAGATCCCAAAGTCTACCTATGATAACAAACTGAGTCTCTAAATCTGTACCAATGTGTATGTTACATACAGAGGAAGGGAAGGGGAGGCTGTGCTTTCCTTTTTTTTTTTTTTTTTTTTTTTTTTTGGTTGTTGTTTTGTTGTTTTTACAGTGGCAGCATGTTTGTAACTCCTGAATATTGTTTGGTAGAATTGCTTTCATATTTTAACCTTGCCAAAAGTGGCTGTGCCTCTTAGTGGTTTTTCATTATAAAATATTCTCTGTGTCACACCTAGATAGTCTCAAGCCAATAAAAACAAAGCCATTATTATATTTTTTTTGTCAAATGGAAGAAAAAATACCCAATGTGCTATAATAATAATGGCAATAATAAAAGATACTGATGATAGTTAGAGATTGGCTGAATAAGCTCGTTGCCTGCGCTATTTCGTTTAAGAGATTTTCATACCCCTTCTTGATGACACTGCTGGAGTGTAATGCATTCTGCCTTCCAGATGACACATTACTTTTAACTTCTGTGTACCATATAGGCTAATAACATTTCCTGGCTTTTCAGCTGGAAGTTGTTCTTTGATAAACTGACAGCTTTATGAGCGCTACTGCAAGATGCTATTTTTGGCACAATGGAGAGAGAGTTGGAAATTCTACGATTAGAGACAAATTTTCAGTGGCAATCATTGTATAATGCCAATGCTGAAATCAATAGGAGTATCTGAAGGGGGCCTACAGGAAGGCTGGGAAGGGACTATTTACAAGGTCTTAAAATGACAGGACTAGGGGTAATGGGTTTAAACTGTCAGAGGGGAGATTTAGACTGGATGTCAGGAGGAAGTTCCAGTGAGGGTGGTGACACTGGAACAGGTTGCCCAGGGAGGTTGTGGCTGCTCCCTCCCTGGAGGTGTTGAAGGCCAGGTTGGAGGAGGCCTTGAGTGACCTGTTCTAGTGGGAGGTGTCCCTGCCTATGGCAGGGGGTTGGAACTACATGATCCTTGAGGGCCTTTCCAACCTTACCATTCTATGATTCTGTGATTCTATGATTTTAGAAACAGTGCTCTCCTCCATGCATGAAAAGAATATGACACATCGTTAACAGCTTTGGGCAAATAAGTGAAGGTTTAAGACACAACAAAAGTTCATCTGTCTCTTAGGCTTTTGAAAATGGTGACAGGAATTGCAATTTCAAGAGTAGGGAATCTTTTTGGAGCGCATGGGAGATTCATGATTGAAATTGCTTGTTGGAGTATGTTATGCTGCACTGTTGCACTTGAGATGTATTTTGAAGTTACATCAAGGGCATCCAGTGTGTGCAGATAAGCAGTATCTGTCATGTCCTAATATGGAAAAATGAATCACAGAAATGTGCCATTACTTAGAACAGATGCTTTAATGTTACCATTATAAACTTAAAGAATTAGAGCCACTAAAATTAATCTATGTCAATGAAGAATGCCATTGAGATTGTGAACCTCAGCATAAGAGAAGGCTTCGAGGAGACCTTATAATAGCCTTCCAGTATCTGAAGGGGGCCTACAGGAAGGCTGGGGAGGGACTATTTACAAGGTCTTGTAATGACAAGACAAGGAGCAATGGGTTTAAACTAGCAGAGAGGAGATTTAGACTGGATGTTAGGAGGAAGTTCTTTCCAGTGAGGGTGGTGAGACACTGGAACAGGTTGCCCAGGGAGGTTGGGGCTGCTCCCTCCCTGGAGGTGTTGAAGGCGAGGTTGGAGGAGGCCTTGAGTGACCTGTACTAGTGGGAGGTGTCCCTGCCTATGGCAGGGGTTTGGAACTAGCTGATCCTTGAGGTCCCTTCCAACCTTACCATTCTATGATTCTATAAAAATGACATGCAATTAAACACTCCTATATTGTATTAACAGCTTTCTAGCCTTTCTCTCACATCATTAATTAGTGTGGGCCAGTTAACATCCTTTCCTTCCACTACATATGAAGTCCAACATCCAAAAAAGAGGAATGACAGCTTCACACGTTCTGGTGTAACATTTCTTTCTAGGTGGCTTCCTTGCTTCAAAATACTTCAAAATTCAGGGTCTTAAGAGGTGGTCAGCAACCAAGAGAGTAAAAAAGCTTGTCAGACATGCTTATAGCAATTGCATGCTTATACCAATTGAAAAAGAAGTGTGTTGTTTTTCCTTTTTTTTTTTTTTTTTTTTTAAAATTTTTTCTCCTTACAAGCTTTC
>VWYK01115899.1:0-14678 GCA_013399775.1 Semnornis frantzii | reverse complement strand
CCTTTTTTTTTTTTTTTTTTTTTTAACATTATATTCCTATGACAGCTATCAGCTTTTCTGAACTATGCAGGGAAAGAGAGCTTTAGCCTGAAAGAAAGGATAGATTTGTGAACAACTGAAAAACTCCATTTAGGACCTTTCAGTGGCACATACATCAAGTATTTCACATGTTCTAGCAAACTACAAGGTTCCAGGTCAATATTTGTGTTCCTTTCACCAGTCTCTAAAGAAGGAACTTGTCAAACAGGTGTCTCTATGTATTTGTGATCTCTTCCAGTATCACTTGGTTTCACAAATGCTTTTAAATTTTGCTGTGTGGTTCCGATGCACTCCAGATATCCTGTCAATACCTCCAAATAACTTTCTTTGTCTCAGCTCCTCCATTTCATACCTATAAATTACATCTCACATTATCCTGTTTTTCTCCTACAAGAGGCTGCATAGAAACTGCATCAAGCCATTAGGTGATTTTCCAAGGTACATTAATCATTTTACCAGTGTGTAAGTATGAGCTTACAAGTGCCAGTATTCAAAGCTGAGTGGTGCACTTAGAGGTGTTCCAGTGCTCTTGAGGAAGGTCAGATAACATACAATAATGTAAATGAGAACACTAAACAATTGTTCTCCATAATGTTCTATAAAATTAACACGGAAATAGATACACTGGGTCTAAAGATGATATTTTAAATCAGAATGTCAGAAGGAGACACAACAATCTCTCAAAAAAGTGCAAGTCCCTTTAGATTCATCCTTCAAATGCTAGAATTTATAATAAATTGAATTGAAATCAAGTTCAGGAGTTTAGCCTCTCTTCAGATTCAGGAAAAGAAAGCTTAATCAGTTTGCATTAAATTCATGGTACCAAACTTCTGGTGATTACAGTAGAAGAACATTTAAAATCTGTAGACAAATTCTTAGGTTCTAAACCTGTAGCCATGTTCCTCTGCTGGGATTTGAACTGCCTCAGCCTAATGTCAGTAGGCAGCATTCCCTTCAGCCTGGCATATCAGGTGGTTGTTAATCAACCAAACAGTCGTGAAGTGTGTGCTGGGGTGCACAACACCAGCTGCATTAAGATACTACACAGGAATACTCCTCCTAAGGAAGCTTCTTTGAATAGGATACAGGTAGGCATTCAAAATCATCTCTTTCTGAATTCTCTCTAAGTGGAAAGACTTCAGATTATCTGTGTTACTGCATCCAGAGAAATTTTCCCACTGTCTAGGGTTAAAATAAGGCCAAATTTAATTGTTTCTATCTGAAGACCTAACAGCTCTATACATGGGAAAGTAAATTTATCCCTACCCTTGACATGTCTCTAAACTTCTCCTCTGTCCAGAATTTTCTTTAATATAGGATCCAGTGTAAGTTCTTCACAAAGAAACAGCTTTTCACTCCTTTGCCTTCAGGCATATTACAATTTTTTTCCCCTTTCTTTTTTTTAAAAGCGCTTATCCATCAAAACACAGACAATCGTAGACGTGACTATCTTGGCAAGTTTATCTGATCATTACAAAGCAGGAGTGGGAGATGATGACAGCTGTGTATTTCAGACAGAGGAACAGGAATTTTAGTTCTCATCTGATTCTTCACTCTCACTGGCTTTTGCAAATGGTAGGATGATTGCAACGTCTTGATTTCCAGAACAATATCAATTCTCTAAAGCCTCAAATTTCACAGAGTTACTTTTGAATCCAGACATCATTCCCAGTCACTATACAAAGGGTATTAATGCTCAAATTAAACTACAGAATGGCATCATCCAAATTAATTTTCTCCCTTTCCATCTCCCGTATCTTGTCTGTAGTATGAATGGAAATTAATTTCCTATGAAGGGGGAATGACTGTGAAGAACATTGAAGTAATTAATTACTGTTGACTTTATTCTTCATGCCCTAAACATTTTTATTTTCTTAATGCTTAATTGAAGCAGAGTTTTTAAGTAATGGGATAGTGAGAAGATGAAATATTATTGCATACTGTTGTATTGCACTCTTCTTCCTGCACATCAACTGAAATGTTTGTTCACCTTTTTGTAAAGGAATTTCAGAAAGTTAAAACATCTAGACAATAATATGTATATCCTTGAGAAATAGGTGCTGGTTGTACTGAGACACCATTGAAAGATGAGGTATGCTGCAAACATCAAATGCACATTATAAATAATGGTTCAAATCTATGGCTGACTTAAGAGGTAGTCAATAGACGTTAGATCTTCAAATTGTCTTCACACATTTTTCTTTGTTACTATTTCATATTGATATTGAAATGCAAGGATTCAATACACCCTTCACAGAGCTGTCAGCACATCTAAATAAACTCACCTTATCTCATTTTCTTTTACAGCTGATCTCTCCTTTTATCATGCTACCATCAGAAGCACAGAGTGCATATTCATGCTTATAGTTCTATATGTCTGCATTCTTCATGCTGGAAAGATGAGCAACATCTCAGTTCTTATCCAGGCATTATAAAACACTCTTAGCAGGCAGCTGTCCAGAGCTAGTGGTATTTCAGCCCCTGTTTTAATAGCTGACTGATTCTTCATGCCTAGTGAACCAGAAATCCGTAGTCAAACTTGTCCAAACATGGGGATCAGCATAAACTCTTAGCATCTTACTTCATGGAACAGCATAGAATTTCTGTAAAGGGACCGTATCCTCTACAGAGAAGAAACACAAACCCCCTCTGTCAGCTCTTTTCTCTCAGGAAGACTAACAGTTTGGAGTAGTTAATTAACTGCAATGTCTACATCTGTGTATTTTGAGGATAATGAACCCTGCCCCTTGAGAAAAGTCCATAGGAAGTATAACAAGACCAGCCCTCACCTACATCTAGCTACATAGGTTTGAAAGTCAGAGCTGGTGGTATGAACATCTTGTGGCACCATGTTAACCACCTCCAAATCCATGGAACTGCTCTGTCCTGGTAAGATGAGGCTGGCTATAATAGTTACTCAGTGCTGTGAACAACCAAGTTTCTGGGTTACTTATGCTTTCCAATCTTTCTCACCCGTGATTTTGTTGGTAGAAATTTCTTAGCATTTCTATTGCCAGATAGAGGTTGCAGCAAGACTGTAGCAGACTCTTCAGAGTATATTTTGCAAATAAATTACTATGAGTACCCATGGTACATAAGCAGAAATCTCAATACCAACTGAGTAAAGGCACTATTTCAGAAAGTTTTTATATTTCTGGGCACCCTCTAGAATACGCTGATATCCTCAAACTGCCTCTGGGGCTAACATCACTTGTGGATGATTAGCATATGCGAAAAAACAGGATTGCAGTGACAGACAAGAAAAAATAGAAGTTAATTTCAAAATATCTGCTCAGTAAGATCAACTTTAAAATCACATAAGAAGTTCTTGGAAGAATTAAAATGCAAAACTGACATGAGTGCTCACTGCCACGCTTAATGCAACAGAAACTTCTATTTCTAGTCGTGGTGTTTCCCTTTCAGACAATTACTGACAGAGACATTCCAGTCTGATAGACAACATTTCATGAGACTGTGAAACTCTGCTGAAATCAAAGTCAGGCTGGGTGTTTATACAGATAAATAAAATATGCTGAATTAATTCTAACAACCACAACAGCATTATATTTCAGTATTGTAAGGGAGCAAAATGAATGCCTAGTTAACAGCCGATGATCGTTTCCACTGATCAGTTTATATACTCCCTTTTTTCCTTATCTGTAGGAATGGACACTGCTTATATAGGTAGCTAATATTTTGTTCACATTTTGTGTAATTCATATTCAGTTTCTACCATGTTGTTTCAAGCCTCAAAGTTCCCCTTTGAATTTTGGAGTTGAAATGTCAGTTAAACTTATAAAAGTCATAATTTTTGTTTTAAGATAATCTTTTTTTCGCCAGTGTCACACAACATCTTCTTAGGTTTGCCTCTAATTGCAGTGTTGTTAAAATGTTCAGATCTTGCATACATAAGACTCGATCTCATTGGCTGAAGATTCTATCTACTGCTGCGCTATGTAAACATCCATATGAGACTGACAGGTCTGACACAGGACCTCTGGAAGCCCTATGTGCTTTTGGAGCATGAACTGGAAGCGTTTTCAAATGATACTTAACTACCCTTTTCCAGCAATCAAATTTCACTCATGTTTGTGTAATTTAGGCCGAATAAACCACCTTCCATGTACCTGGAAGTTTCAATTCTGAGTTTAACATCTTTGTCAGTGACATGGACAGAGGAATCGAGTGCACCCTCAGAAAGTTTGCAGATGACACCAAGCTGTGTGGCACAGTCGACTTGCTGGAGGGCAGGGTTCCATCCAGAGGGACCTGGACAGGCTGGAGAGGTGGGCCCAGGCCAACCTCATGAAATTCAACAAGACCAAGTGTAAGGTCCTGCACCTGGGNAGTCCAGAGGAGGACCACAAAGATGATCAGAGGGCTGCAGCAGCTCTGCTATGAGGACGGACTGAGAGAGTTGGGGCTCTTCACCCTGGAGAAGAGAAGGCTTCCAGGAGACATTATAGTAGCCTTCCAGTATCTGAAGCGGGGCTACAAGAAGGCTGGAGAGGGATTATTTACAGGGTCTTGCAATGACAGGACAAGGGGCAATGGATTTAAACTGCCAGAGGAGAGATCTAGACTGGATGTTAGGAGTAAGTTCTTTCCAGTGAGTGAGGTGAGACACTGGAGCAGGTTGCCCAAGGATGTTGTAGCTGCTCCCTCTCTGGAGGGCCAGGTAGGATGAGGCCTTGAGTGACCTGTACTAGTGGGACGTGTCCCTGCCTATGGCAGGGGTTTGGAACTAGATGATCTTTGAGGTCTCTTCCAACCTTACCATTCTATGATTCCACGATTCTTAATTTTGGTTAAACCATGATGGGTATAGCTTTTGTCCAGGTACCGCTGGTGAAACAAGTCAGTAAAATCAAGTCATCATCACCATTACTTAGTATTGATGGTCTGATTCACTAAAAATGAGCAAATTTTGCAGTTGAAGGCTCCTTTTCTCTGTACTTGTACTGCCATTTAGCAGATGTAAAGCTGTACAGGAGCTGAGCTGTTTATTCCAGAACATATAAATGATGTTATGTCTGCAAAAACCTCATTAAGCCATGCTTGTATTCTGATGGACTATAGGTTTTACAAAATCACACATACAAGCCACTCTGTCAGGATTATGGATAATCCCAGGAATATTCAATAACTGCAGGCAAGAATTTGTTTTATAATTTGCAAACGTGCCCTGGGGAATTCTAGCTATGCCACAGTGACTGTACTTCAAGAAGGGTCACAAGGCATTTGTGATACTGCACACTACCCTACTTGCTTCTTTGAATTTAGAAATGAAAGAAGTGGAAAATTAAGGCAGGTCAAATATATGCCTGCTACACCGGACCTTTCCTGAAATCTCCCTACACCTTGGCTCCTATCAGAGCTTGACAATTTTGGTTTTTAAATAAAGAATGATTAGGATATCTGCATGATATTTAGATACTGAGGACTTTGTGTTTGCAAAGGAAATGCCTGGAAACACCTTGAGTATTCAGTCCCAAAAAGATATCGCTACCGCTTCAGCAAAAAAGGGATCAGTAGCTCTCGGCACTTCAAGGCGACGTCACCAGCATTGCCTAACTGTTTGACACTGCTGTTACAAACATGCATTCACCCCTTTCTTATTGGCAGTTATTTTTTATTTTCAAGGCAAGCTTTTGTTAATTTCCTTATTTGGTACATATGGAAGAGCTGCCTCAAGTGCTGGGTGGGAACTTTTGACATTTCTATAAAAATCTAAGTGCAATCAATAGCTAGATATTGAGGTCAGAAAAGCAGCTACTGGGAAAACTCACTTAGTTACTGTAGTCTACAAAATGAAAGTACTTTTCATTCGAACCCACAGACTTACTATAGATGCTGGTGAAGGGCTATAGGAATGACATTAAGCCAAAATAAAAATAGTCAGTACAAATCCAGGGAGACATTGTCACATCAGCTTGAAACAGACTGACATCAACGCAAATTTTATAAGAAACAACTTTAAGATGTCAAGACAGTGGTAAATTGATGTCAGCTCAGGTCTGCAGGGAAACCGTTATGATTTAAAAAGAGAATCCTAAACAAACTCCAAAACATTCTCAAAGTGATAGTTATAATAAGAGGCTCTAATTTTGTCAGAGGAAGTTCATTATGGCAGCACGAGTATAAAGATATCACAGAGATATGTCAACCCAAAACCCAACAAAAAGACCCCAAAGTTTCCTTTGTGCTATACATGCCTCTGAAACATGTACAGAGGTATGTACAGGTAGACACTGACATTTCCACAGTTTAGCTTGCTTCTACATCTCTGATGCTAGTTCAGTTAACTAAGAAATCTGGAAGCTTCTTCATGCCATACAAACCTTCATGAAGTAAAAAGCATGAGCTTTGCTTGAGCTTTTTACTCATGCAAAATGCAACAGAATTTAAGGTGAGTAGAACAGATCAAGCAGACAGCAGGAACAGAGGCTGACTCTTCCAAAGACTCTCATTATCAGGCTTTACTGAATCTCCTTGTCATCAATTCACATGTCTTGTAGCTCAGTATCTTGTTAAATCTGAGCCTAAACCCGCTAGTGACCAAAGAAGGTTCAGAAACACAAACAGATATATTTTTAATGTCTTAACAGGGTTTTCTTGGAGTGTTTTGAAGCATCATTTCTGAGAGATGTTGGGGGCAGTTGTGAGAACACTTAATGCCTGGCATCTCCTGAACTCATTTACATGCAGGCAAAAGTGGGTGGCAGTTCTGCCATGTGAAAACGACATTTGCAAATGTGTAAATGACTGCACAGACTTAAAACAGTCAGCATGCGGGGCCCTTGCTAGTATTGTGGTTCTGCCATGTGCAGCATTAACCTTTACCAGGTTTTGCTTTTCTTGCATACAATAACAGTAGATCTTTGTCAGGGGTGGTTACACAAGATGGTGCATATGCTTCTAGGTACCAAGCCCTGTATCAAAAATACATGGCATGTAACACTGAACTGTTGCATACTCATTCTCCATTCTAAATTGATTTGAAACTCTTTGGGGAGTACATCTGCCTCTGAAGACTTTTTGGCATAAAACCTATATTATTCTCCCAGCTATGTTAAAAGATATACTATTATGTGATTAGGGGCAAAGTGGATCAGGTCCACACTGCCTGGGGATAGGATAAATCACAGGTTCTCTGTTTTTCATCAATGTCAGCTTAGTCGGAATGAAGGATGTTCTGCAGTCCATCTTTGGATGCGTGTTCCATTGTACAAATCTAAAGAAATAAAAACCATCAGGCATTAATAATAATTACACCTGCAAAACAATTCATTCCTGATTTTGTGTTTAGAAGCTGACTGAAAATACGACAGGGCCAGATTTCAACACCTCTTGTACTGGAGCCCATCTGAAGTGAAACAACCGACGTCAGTGGAATGATTCCAGATTTATAGCTGCCAAGTTATGCACATCTCTGTATGTGTCATTTTATGCTAGTTACTTAATGCATCAATTTGCATACCATAGCAATTTGCATAAAACCAAAATTTGCATAGAACAGCGTGAAGCCATACCAATATGCCCCAAGACAGGCAGGTAAGACATCTAGAAGTTGGGGTGAAGATGTTAGTGACTGTGTGCAGGTGGGAGATGAGGGTCTGTGGCTGATGTCTGTGCAGATGGTTTGAATGCTTCAGTGCATCTGAGAGATACTTTGTGTTATGTCTTTCGCCTGATATCCCTGTTCATAGAAGTTGTGCCTAAAGCTGCCACTGTAGCAACCTCATGCACTGTCTGTCCAGGGCACTGCTAGTTGGAATCAAGTATGCAGGTTGGCACTGTATGGAGAAAAGATTATGGAAGTAGGAAGGATATTGGCCACATTTTTAGTGTCTATGAGAACATCACTTGGTGGTTAACAGTTGCAGTGCCAAGTTATATTTGCAGCCAGATGAGAGCAGGCTGGTAAATACGTGTGTGAACCATATCATGAAAAAAACATGGACTTGCTAAGCCCACAGATGTACTCTAGGATTTAGTTAAGACTGACATGAATCTTTGATATAAGAAAACTCTTCTTGCCAGGAAACCCTCAGATCATCAACAAAAGTTGCAGACACTCTCTACTCATATAGCACACAGATCACTTGTAAGAGTTGACCACTTTTTTAAAATCACAAATCTAGTCTTGATGAGCTTCAAACATTTACCTGGAAAGATCACATAGAAATTCAGTTTGTATCATTCATTTCCTTTGTCTTCTACAACAAAAGAAATGTTCTTCTACTCTGAAAGTTCTCTGAGATCAATTGCCAATTGATGATGTCCATGTACACATATCTACTCAGCACCAGCTCATGTCTTTGAAAGGCAGACTGTGGAAAGTGCAAGCCCCCAGGTTGTCTGGCTCCCTGGATACCTAGCGCCTGTTAGTGCCTATAAGAAAGTCCTACTTCTGTTTAAGTCTGCTCTGCTGGCTTTTAATAGCTTGGTTGCTTCATCAGACCCATTGAAGTAGAAATCCTTTTCTCTAAACATCCTCAGTGGCTTTGAACACACTTTTCAAAGATACAGGAAAAAAAGCTGCAGTCATCCTTATTTAAAACCCTAGTTAAGGTAGCTGATCCATTATGAGTAAGTGTAAGAGGGGCCCTGGAATCAGACAATTTCTGTTCTGAAAGATGAGGTGTCTGTAAGGACAATCCCCATCAAAAATAAAACCTCGCCCAAAGAAGTCAGTTTAGTGATATTGCAGGTTTCAGCTCACCTTTCCCCAGAAAAATCTATCTGCTTTATAGGAAGGAAAAGGTGGTGCATATCCTTAAACTACATATTCCTTTGGGATAACGGAGTTCTCATTCATAACAGCTAGCAAAAATTAGTTTATTTGCAATACAACGTAGGTAGGTAACAGGTTTTGTTTTTCTGTTTTAACAAAGATTGAGTATCGGTTTACCAAGCTGGCAGAAATGCAGTCAAAACTGGCTGCAAGTCCTCTGCTTAAGTCAGATCTGTCTGCCGTTGATTTAGTGGGTTGAATGAAGTTCAACAGGTTCCAGGTTTTAATTAGGCTTGCTAGTCATCCTTAGCAACATTTACTGCCTTCTCTTANGGCAAACCCATTAAAGCAATGATTAAAGAAAAAAATCCAGTTCTTAGGAGTTGTGTTTTGGCTCCTGCAGCAATATGGGGTTATTATTTATTGTTATTAATTATGAATAACCAGAGGTTATTTAGCTTTATGAAAAAAGGTGGAACACAGCTGTGGCTTTCAGTAACTGTCATTAGTGAATTGCTACAATGACAGACACACTTCAAACGGTCAGCTCAGCTTCTGTCACTGAAGTCTAGATCAGTTAGTCAGCTTGCTAGTGATAATCATTCCTAAACAAACAAACAAGCCTCAGACAAAGCAGAAAGCCCCCACAGAGTGTTTGCATCAAAACCTATATTTAACTCTAAATGGGTGACTGGCTGCAGTTTCTGCTCTTCCTCTATTGTTCAGCTTCTCTGTGTTTGTCTTCATTTATCATATACCTTCACATTTGTTAAAGTTCTTTTCTTATGAAATATTTTCTAATCACAAAATATCTTCTTGTGCTTTAGCAAGTTAAACAAAAGCTGTTCACAGTCCTTCAGGTAGCATAACAGCACTGGCTCTCATAAACCTCTCCATTTTCTTCTTGGTCACAGTTCTGCTCCAGGGCATCTGAAATACCATTTCAATACTTCTAAAGGTAAATAGACTTCTGTCAATAAACTGAAAATTGCTGACCTTGTCTTGTTCATCAATTTAGGCATTGGAAAAATTCTGCCTCCTGGGATTAGTGGTGCTTTTTCATATGAAGTGAAAAATGCTAAGCCTGCCATATTTAATGACAGGCCCGGGAGGGTTAATGAAAGAATATAAGTGGCATTTCACCTTGACTTGCAGCTGCCCTATAACATTGCCTAAGGGTCCAGCTAAGTGTTAGCTCCATCTGAGAAGTACAAGGCAGGAGTAAAGACCTATAGAGAATTCTTGCAGAATATCCTCACTTGCCCTAGTTGCCTGCTTTTTCTGTATGTGAAATCTGTAACCAGTGAAACTGCAGAGATTTTGCCTTCATCATTTACAAAAGCTCTGGAAACACTGAAAAGCTGAGCAAGAAAAGATTGGAAGGCAAATGACTGAGTGTTCTTCCATCTTATGCCTGTTGCCTCTACCGACATTTCAAATTTAACTTTCTCTATTGATAGTTTCATTTTTATAAGATAAACACTGATATTTAGTCTAGACTGCTAATTAGAAGGCATCCTTTTACAGAGAGGCTTGGATTAAAAGCTTTTGTGATTTCATGGACCCTGGTTTGTGCGCATGTCAATTTGATTCTTTTAGTGTGTTTATTCTAAGTATCAATAGGCTCCTGGGATTCGTGGAAGTGCAGTGCTGAACCTCTCAGACACTAAGCAACAGCTGAGGTGCCGCTTCCATTTGAAAGGCTTTCTTCTCTTCTCACTAATGGAGGATCAAAAGTCATCCCTTCAATTAAAAACTAAACTCCTTGCTAAAAATAAAGAAAAAAATCCCATTCTTTGGCATTTTATATCTAATTAAGGATTTTAGTGGGAAGTGTACAGCAGTGCTCACTGATTAATTTATCAAACACAAAAATCCTCCTTTCCTCTACCAGTCCAATTAGTCGGGCATTTTATACAGCTAGAAAATTGAAACACTCCTGCTACATGGAAACCAGAGGCTCTTTGCCTTTGAAATTGCATGGTAAAAAGACTGGAAAATTTCTCATTTAATATCCGTGCATATTTAGAGTCTGATGCTGTGAATTATTGAAAGTCCTTACTAAAAAATGTATGGCCCACCGAAGGTCCATTCTGGTATGATATTCAATACTCTGAACACACAGGAGAATCAGGGGAAGCAGAAGATGTTGAATGCCTTGGAAAATAGAGTGTTTACTGTATAAAATGCCCAAAGGGAAGAATAGCTGCTACTTAGAAGATCTCAACACTGTAGAACATAATTCACGTGTAAGCTGCTGCTTTCTTATCTTGTGCTGAGATCTCCACACATTTCACAACCTGGAATTGACCTCTCATTCCAAAAGTCACCTGGCAGAATCAATATGGAAATATATGATCAATCAATTGTTATTCCCCTCTAATACAAGGATCATGAATTGTACTACTGTTTTTCAGCTCATATTCTTTGACTAGACATCAGTGGAGGTTATTATCAACTCACTTTTCCTCTTCTGAGAGCAGACATGCTAGCCACTGTGCCTAGGCCATTCCCACTGCTGCATGAGTGTCTCCCAGAAATGCACTAAGAAATGCAATATCTTTCATATGATCTTCATTTGCTTATTGTCCTTTTCAGGATGATGTTCAGCGGAATGCCTTGCTTTCTGTTATATTATTTTCTGATATTTGATGGTTTTGTGGCTGTTCACTGTTGCTGGTTTGTTTAATTTATTTTGAAGAAATATGTCATTGCACTTTTTGCAAGGGATCAAATGGATTTGAACAGCCTTGAAGCATGGTGCTGTTCAATAGATTTACCTTGACTAAAGAGGCAGTCGGAAAGTGAACAGCTCTGGTCAGACCAGCTGGGAGATGCTATAGCCACAGATAGGTGGGTAGATTGATGAGGTCATAGCCAAACTGCTTGAAGTGCAAGGCTCAGCATGTTTGCATCAAGAACATGTTCTTAAAGCAAGCCTCCTCGTTCTTTCCTCTTAATTATCTCTGGTTAGCATTGTACAGAGATCTCAGAGGATTCATTCCAAATGAAGCTAAATGCGAGGATGGGTTCTCTGGCCCTGAGGACACTCACAGGACATGGTGTCTCTGATCTGCCTCACCCAGTACCTCTCACATCCCTGCCCATGGGTGCAGAAGCCTCATTTTGGTCCAACCTGAGGATGTCAGTCTGTGCCACATCACCCTGCCCAGTCATCCTGAGCTCTGTCTGACCTGACTTTTCCACATCAGGCTGCTCCTGACCCTCTGTGATAATTAACCTTGGCTGCAGGCTAAGGACTTCCTCACTGTCCTTCCTCATCAGTTACGGGAGGAAAAATACAGCATGAGAATGACCGTAGTTCAGAATCACAGGACAGCAGCAGCTGGGAAGGACATTTGGGGGTCATCATCAATCCTCACACTAAAGCAGCTTTGCCTACATCAGTTTGCACAGGAACCTGTCCAGGCTAGTTTTGAAAATCTCCAGAGAAGGAAACACCACAACCTCTCTGGGCAGCCTGTTCAAATGCTCCATCACCTTCATAGTAAAGAAGTTTTTTCCTTAAGTTTAGGTGGATGTCTTCAAGCTGGAAGGCAGGTGAGTTAAAGAAATTATGATAAAGGTCTATAGAATCTTAAATGAGAAGAGAAGATGAACTGTTCCTTCCAGTGCGTGCTATAGGAGTCATCAAATGAAACTATCAAACTAAAGAAAGAAACCAAAGTTAGCTGTTCCTTCCCGTATCAAGGAAGCTCATTGATGTAGTATGGATACTAGAAGTTAACATTACTTCAACAAACAGCTGAAAGATTAACAAAAGGAAAAAAATTCGAGGACTAGGTATTGTAAGGATTCTGGCTCAGCCAGTCTTGGAAAGCAAAGAGCTAGAGATTGCAAGGATGGTCTGGGAAACATTGTAGTATGTTGTCCCTGTGTGTTCCTGTGTCCCTTGGCTACACTTGGATAGAGAATATTTGGCTAGACCGACCGTCGGTCTGACCCAGTATAGCCATTCCTACACTTTTATGTTATCCTCACTCTTAAAAGCACAAAAGGCCAAAATCGACCTCACACCTACCAGTGTTCAAGGCAGGTGTTCTGCCCTTTGCAGGGAAACTGTTGTTGTCTCATCTCTTACTGGTGAAAGCTCTGTGCCTCCCAATGCACAGATGGAGTTCTGGATGCAGTCCAGGATACCTAAGGAGACAATACTTGTTGTCTAGTCACCTGCATACCATAGGGGGAAAGTGTATCAACACTTAAGTGTGAGACGGTGGTGGGTATTCTTCTAAAGCACCTTGATTCAGGAAGAAACAATAAAAATAAATTATAAAATTTCCCCCTACGCAAATAAGAGAGAGTAATTTGGATACTTTGAAGAATTTGCTGGCAGTAGGTAAAAGGAGTAAACAGGAGATAATAGGAAGGAAAATTATTCCATTTCTGGATAAGTTATTGAAGAACAAGACAAAAGTGAAGTTTTATGAGGATGGGAAGAAACTGATCTTTACATTGTCAGTTTTGTGAACTTCACTACTTGACCAGGCGGTGATGGAGGGATGTCCAAAGCATGATTAAAAAGTGCTGCTCATACATGCTGGGGAAAAACTGGAAACCATGGTGACACCATTCTTCCCCTGGCCTTCCAACGCGTTGCATCCTATCATCCAGAAATAAGGACATGGTTCAGGGGGCTATATAACACATTCTTTCCTATATCATTCCTGTGACTTTCCTCTGTTCTGTATTTTCCATCCCCATGAATAGAAGGTTGATAGTGTGTATCTGAACTCCAAGAAGAAATAGTAGAGTTAGGCACACTTTATCTAAATACACCAAACATAGGATAATTTAAGGAAGGCTTTTTGTCTCCGCACAAATCTGGTACTAGGAAAGCAAACCTATAATTAATACATAGATATATTCAGATTGGAATTTGGGTCATATTTAACATTATTTCCTTTCTGTCTGATGGAATTTAAGGTTTTGGGGTCCATCAAAACAAGTGTAAGGATACCTCATATTTCAGCAGCATGTGGGAGACTAAGAGTATCTGTAGCCAGCTCTGGCAGCAACAAGAATGGATTACCAAGTAGCAGATGAAAAAAGAGGATCTGTCATCCTGGTCGTGGCAAATCTCTGCATTTCCTGCTCTGGTCCACAGCTTTTTTTGGTACATTCTGATGTATGAATGAGCTGCTTTGGTTAATGCCTTCAGTGCAGAAATAACTCTGGCCTGGGGAAACTACCGAAGAGTGCTTTTTCTTGCCTCTGTACATATGGTAAACATGCCTCATTTTCAATGGACATTATACCTGAACATAGAAAGAAAGATTCATGTTAATAGTTCTCACAGATTGATGTCTTTGTACAGTAGGAAAGCGATCTTGAATGATAGAAGTAAATATCCAGACCCAAAAGGAAAAGCTTTACACTCAAGAAATGTCATTTTGACAAGTGCAAGACTGGTTCACCTGGAGTTTTTATGCAGTCCACACTCTTCAGAACTGTTCACTTGAGATTTCTGCTTGCAGTGAGGGCATTTGATACTTTGTCTGAATATTTTCAGGCAACACTCAATGTTGCAGAGAATGTATATGTCTCCATAGTTCCAAAGGCTGAAAAAGCATGACTACAAAACCTGTTTTGCAAGCAAAAAAGGTGAAGAACCATACTTGTAAGAGACACTAATTCACGATGGGGAATACTATGATATCTGTGAGGCAGTTTGGTCTTTTTGCAGTGTGAGGAAAGCATAAGTGTATTGACATTGTCTCTTTTGAAGTATCCATCCACTCTACCATGGCCTCTTCCCTTCCACTTAATTCCTATTGATTGCCTCTGCACTGAAGTTCAGTTGACCATTTATATTTCAAGTGAGAAAGAGGGAGAACTAAAGATTTCAAACCATTTGAGCATCTCTTACTAGAGTCAATGC
>VWYK01115895.1:13128-46030 GCA_013399775.1 Semnornis frantzii | reverse complement strand
GAAGTTAAGTAGACCATAATTAAATCTACAGAATCTACAAAGTAGTTTTGCTGAGTTTGTTCATTTGTGATCTCTCATCCTGGCTTTCAGTAGCTTTATGAGTAACTGAGGAAGGCACACCAAATGGGCATCATAGGGCTTTTAACATCGGGAACGCTAGTGCTCCCTACCTCACAACCTGTTACTGCCCACAGTATTTCTCTGGAGGCTCACATGGAGGTGCAGCATCTCCTGCAGTAGTCAAGTTGTGAGTGAAGAGAGAACCTTTTGGAATCCCTGCAGTTTAAGCATGGTAGTAGTACCATGAGAATATGATGCAAACAGACAGAATCGATAAGCGATTTCCTTCGTAAAACAGAGAAGACATTCCTGACATCAGTTCTTTAGGAAAAAATCCCAAATATTTTTACCAAGCTGCAACACCTGAATTGCAATGAAGCTTAAGAATACAGTGGCACATCTTGCTTGCCCACACATCTATTGAATGCCTATACAGATGCGTCTTCCCTTGACTCTTTTTGGGTCTATCCTAGTCCTTGTGGACACACATTGCTAACTCCCAATATGGTGTATCTGTGTACATCAGTTCATTGCATTCATGTATAAACTGAGCCTCTCACCTCTTTGGTGCATGCATGCCCCTCCTACACAGAGATACAGCTGTGGGGACATTTCCACAGCCTTTTCGGGAACCTAATCTCCCAGACATCTGTGAGGACCACTCCTTAGCCCTAGATGATACTGTGAAGAACAGGCCTCTCAACTACATAATGTGTGCACAAATGATGTTTCCCAGGTAATGAAATTAAATGAACAGCATGGCCTCACAAACCATTACCATGTTTTGCTTTCTCTCTTGCTCAGTGAGCTCTGTTAGTACTGTCTTGTGGGCTGTATCCATGACAGATCCTCCCCACTCCACATTGCAAGGCACAGGACTCAACTTTGACCCATGTGTTAGCATATGATGCCTGCTACTGATTTTAGAAACAGATCCCACTGAAATGAGCAGAGGTGCTTTGGATAGACGTTTGCATAAGGAAATTGCAGTCAGGTAGGACCTTTCCACTTCAGCTGCTTGTTTTTTTGGGGGTTGTTTGTTTTTTTTTTTGTGCTTTGGGAGTGGTGTGCAGTGCTTTACACGTGAATGTGCCTGGGCCCTCTGTGCCAGAGAGAGAGCTACCATCTTGCTAGGGGCTGTGAATTGCTGGTGTGAATTGGAGTCAGGAAATCAGCACTTAAGAAAGCCCTTATAGCCCCAGTTCCCCACAGATTCTAGATGGGACCAAAGCTGCTATCTGCTTCACACTTCTTTTTCTCCTGGTCTGGAGGTATGAAGTCCCACCCCCTTCTCTGCTTTAAACATGCTGGCTTCTCCTGGAAATCAGGTTACAACCACTGTGTGAGTCAGCTTCCAGATCTGTTCGTCAGGGCTACTGAACCTTGCTTGTGTGTCCCAAGGTGAGGATTAATCTGCTAATGTTTGTAAAAAGCTATGTAAATGATCTGTGTCATGCTGACAGGTCAGGTACTGTGTTGCTTGCTGGCTGCTCCTCCTGACAGTTTAAGTGCTCTGCATGGCTGTGGGCAAGAGGCAGCTGCAGAAGCTGTTTCTGTGAGCTGTTGGCAGGATTTGGCCCTGATGCACCTGCAGGACCTGCAGGTGCTCAGAACAGCTGCGAGGCTCATTATGAGCCCCTCCGATGAAGTTATTCATACCCAAAAACAGGGTGTGCTGCAAAATTTGGGAGCCTTTTTGTCCTGTTCTTATCACTTAGATTGCAGCTAATATCAGTTGTTGAGATCAGGGCCTGACAGCAATAGATCCTGTACAAACAGTAAGAGAAACAGCCTTTACTAGAGAGTTAAATTCTAAATGAATTCAACTTCAATAACCAACTGCCAGCACGGAGAAGAACAAAAGATGACCAAAAGGTGAGTAACTAGTTTCACCAGCTGCTTTACTATGTACCTGATCCTAGTTACCTGCATGACATATGGATTTCTGTCTTGATTTTTGGTATGAATGATTAATACTTTAATTATCTTCAGTGGTTTTTTGTGGTGAAGTTCATTTGCCACTGATCTTTGCTCATGTCTCTGTATCTATACATTTCCTTAAATACCTATGCTAACAAGCAATGCTGCAGTATGAGGCTGGGGCTGTTCTTGGCACAAGGGGTTACTAAATGAGAATAGGACAGCCTTAAGAAAGGGACTATCTGTGAATCTTTGTTGTCATATGGTCCTCTTCTTTGAGGCTCCTGGAGCTGGTAACTTAATATGTGGGTCATTTTCAGGATGACTAAGTGACAAAAAAGCATATTTAACATCTGCCACTATTGCTTGTCTGGGCAACTTTTGTTTTCAAAGCCTAATCCAGTACAAGGTGAAGCTGTTGAGAGAATTGTGCCACTGGTTTCCTCCACACCTGGATCAAACCACCATCTGGTTTCATCATTACTACTGATACCAGCTGCTGTAGCATGAAGTATGAAGAGGCTGTGGTTTAGTGCTTTGTTTCTCTACCTGAAACTTTCTTTCCATTCTTTTTCTGCTTCAAATGTTTATCTGCCACATACTTAAGGGCTTTGGCAAGTGTTCAGACCATGTATCTGTATCTCTGCATGACACCTTTACACACAGATCTCCACTGGTATTGACATAGCTGTTCCACAACTGGGTATCTCTGAGATGTAGCACGTCTCTTGTTTAGTTTCACTCAACCAATTTGCCAGCCACAAAACTCTGAAACAATGACAATGAAAAGAACTGATTTCCTCTTTCTCCTCTTAAAACAAGTGCGTATCTCCACTTAGGATGTGTATTTGTAATTGTACCAAACAACCTGCATAAATGCACTCAGCTGGCACTGATCTAGCTGGATTAAAGTAAGAGGCAGGAAAGATGGTAGGGCATGGGCTTCAGGATGTATCTAATGCATGTAACTGTGCAAGGTGCAAGCTCTTATACTTTCTAGGAAACCTCTTTTGCCCTCTGGCTGTGTTTGAACTACCTTGGGCATGGTTACGGGTGCAGCAGTCCTGTAATGGTAGCAGAAATGTAGCTGATGTCAGTCATAAGTGACTGCAAGTTGTAATACAAGTATTTTCTAATGCAGGTTTGAGAGGTTTTAAATATCTTGTTTACTGCATTGTAAAAAAAAGAAAAAAAAGTGCAAAATTATAACAAAATAATGAAGACCATGCATCTGTAATTACTTTTTATGAGCTGCCTAGTAATGTTCCAGTGTTTACAGTTTTGACAGAAAAAGGACACACAAATTACCTCAAAATTAGCATTTACAGGAAGTTAGAAATCAGAAAACAGAAGGAAAGTGAAAGAGGCTTGTGCTAATAGAGGGATTATGGCTCTTGAGAGAGGGTAATATGCCATCTATGAAGAGCAGTCATTTTTGTAAATCCCTGTTTTTCTGGTTAGCAATTACCACCTGGCAACAGTGAGGGAAAGGCAACCCATACAGAGTTTGACAAGGTAGAAATCATGTGCTTTAAAGAAACGTGTGGTACCTCTGCACAGCATCCTCCTGGCAGCACATACCTGCGAGAGAGTGATAATGAGAGGGAAGGGCTGAGGCAGTTCCTCAGAGCCAGGATTGTTCATGCTGACCAACTTCCCAACTGTAAAGGATGCCCCTGTGCTCATGGACCTGCTCCCTGGGACCAGAAGCCCTAACCCTCCAGTTCCAATCTGTTGCTTTGGCCACTTAGCCATCTGCTGCATGACAGACAACAGCGTACAGCAAAAATCTTATGGCAAATGTGATGTTGAAGAGTTTGTTGTTAACTGGATGTGAAGTGTATGGAGGGTGGCACACTCACCACGCTGGCAGAGCATGGTGTACATGCAGATATTGAAGAGAAAGCTATCCTCACCTTAATTATTTTCAAACACCTGCATGTGGTGAAGTGCCGTGCATTTGTAAGTCATGCGCATTTTCTCCTCAGTAACATTTACATTAGCCCCAGGGAGAGTGCAAAGAGCATAGTTGTGACCAGAATGGATGACTTTGTCAGAGGAGGGAAGTTACCCAGCATCACTGACAGATTTTTATGAAGGGTTTCCCAAGGCCAGCCTGGAGCAGCGCATCACTACAGATATGCTTTTGACATTTGTAGTCCAAGAAGCAGCAGTATTTAAAGTAAAACACTGCCAGTAGGTTTCCATAAAAAACCTGATTCTTAAATTATTTGTGGGGGTTTGAATGTAGCTATGAGTTGTACAACCCTAAGATTTCCTTTTGGAAGACTCCACCAACTTACATCCATCTTTCCTTTAGCCCCAAGGACAGTGAGCTACAGCAATGCTGCTTTGCTCTGCAAGGTACCTGCAACCATGCCCTGCCACTGAACAGCTTCTGCTTTGGCTTGCACCCTTCAAGCAAGCTTGAGTGAAAAAAGGACTAGAGAAAGGAAGAGGAATTGGGAGGAACTAGAAGAAATAAATTCATGAGCTTGGGAAGACAGGCTTAGAAGTCCTAGAAATGTTTACTTTCAGAAATAAGCAAAAAATTACTCCTGGCCAAACCTTAGCTTCCTGGAAATTTGACATAATTAATTTGTTCTTCATGAAATAGATTATCCTTTTGGAAGAATAACTGGAGTACCTCTTACTGACCAATGCAGAATAGATTTTCTAATTTTGCTATGGCTTCTGACATAGTTCCTAGTCTGAATACAGACATAAAATGTAGATGTGTAATTATGATGCAGGCAGATTTACTGTCCCCAAACAGGTTTGCAAATAACAAAAAGAATATAAATATTTGATCTATGTTAAAAAAAAAAACAAACCTCTTATTAAAATCAATCCACCAGGTTGTACCATGAAAAAGCTTTCTTCTTCAACACACCTGTCAAACCACTGAGATTTTAATTTGAAGTTTTTCTACTGTAACTCTCACTTTTTATTTAAAAAGCAAAGTCAGGCACATTAAACTTTCATCTTGGGTTTTTAAATACAGGAAAGCTAATATAATTGCCATACTAATGTAAAGTTATGAGCTTTTAGAGTCTAGAGTTTTTGGCATAGAAGGTTACATCTTTTGATTCATAGCATGAGACATTTCCCTATATAAATTTTCCATATGCTTTCTCTTCAGAAAAAGATCTTCATCTCTTCCTCTCTTCTGTACCATTTGGCATGGCTCTTCACTTTGTAACTGCCTGTGCTTCCTTCAAGAGCTGGCTGCATTTCAGTCACCAGTCATTGTGCAGAGTTTCTATGTGAATTATTGGAGTGTGCTTGGCATCTGGAGGTCTAAGGAATTAAAAAGTATGGTTCAACTGTCAGACTGAACTTGAAAGGCTTCCGGAGATGCAGAACCAGGTCTGTGGTCTGACTAAAGCAAAATCCATTCCAAACTCAACAGGAAAAAAAATCTGGGTGATAAAAAGATGGCCCCTATCAGATCCATGGCATGTGCAGCATGGCTTCCGGCTTTGATGTAAAAAGGAGTGGTTTAGCAGGTGACATAAAGGCCCAATCCCATGAGAACAAGGGTCAGATGTATTAGCTGTGTTAGTGACATTTGGGAGAAGCTAAAGAATAACAGGATAAGAAAACTGGGACTTAGCTTGAGCTCTTAACTTAGGTGTATGTGAATAGAATTAATCAGATGGGAAGCTTTTGAGAAAAATGACTTTAAGTGAAGAGATATCTTTGGGAGGTTGCTTCTGTATCAGGAGGAAATGGAGAGGAATTTAGTTTAAGGATTTTTTTTTTTCCTGAGTTGTGTTAATTAATTTTATGGNCTTGTCAATAGTCCCTCCCCAGCCTTCCCGTAGCCCCCCTTCAGATACTGGAAGGCTACTATAAGGTCTCCTGGAAGCCTTCTCTTCTCCAGGCTGCAGAGCCCCAACTCTCTCAGCCTGTCTTCATAGCAGAGCTGCTGCAGCCCTCTGAGCATCTTTGTGGCCCTCCTCTGGACCCGCTCCAACACTTCCATGTCCTTCCTTTGCTGGGGGCTCCAGAACTGTACACAGTACTCCAGATGGGGTCTGACAAGAGCAGAGTAAAGGGGCAGAATCATCACCGACATTGATTAACACTGAATTGACAGGAGTGTGTCATTATTAATGCTTTATTCATCTTCTTTAGATAATATGTACAATAGGGAAAAAATAAAATTGTGCATATATTATTTGGGTTTTTTTGTGCTTCTCCTTGGAGTCTCTAGAGCCATAGATCAATTGCTAGTGTTTAGTGACCTGCTGCCCAAGAGAACAGGGCCTGTGGGTGGGTCTTCTGTGGTTGGCACTTGTACGGTGCATAATTTAAGATGACACTGACCCTTGCAGCCTTATGGGAATAATATTTCAGCAGGGCGAAATGTTCTTGAACGTTTTCTCCAGTGTACTGTGTTGCAGACCCAACTATTTCTTCTTCATCTGGAACGTATGTCCTATATTTCCTCTCTGCTCTTTTTGTTGCATGGTTTTGATCGTAGCCAACAGCAAAGGTCAAAAGGCATTTTACTGTTTCTATTTCTATGTTTCTGTTAAGATGAATTAAACTGTTGGTGCTGCAAAGTGACTTGTTGAAAAACTTATGCTGCAAGACTTCAACCAGTATAAACTGAAGCTGAACTGCATCAGTTTAAACCAGGCAGTCCATAGAGACAACATGATCCAAAGAATAAGGTACTGATCTGGAGACTGAGAAAAGGAGCTTGGTTCTCTGGAGTTTCAGTGGGCAGCTTCATAATTTAGATGAAGTGTTTCATCTTATTCTGCCTCAGGTTTTCTGGATTTAAAAGCACTTTTCACAATCAGCTTTTCAATCACATAGTCTTATTCCTCTCACGTCTAACACTAATCAGTACAATTGCCTGTTTAATTTACATTACAGATAAGTTCTGAAATCATAATATGTAGGAATGCAATGGTATCATTGAATAGGTTAATTATGTTTACTAGTGTTTGTGAGTATTCATTAGGAGGTGTAATTTCTCAGTCCAGAATTAAATCAGCAGCAAGTTTTGCCCATCAAACTGCCTTCCATTTCTTTCCAACCTAATAAAGCAAGTCCAGAACTTTTCTTAGAGTCGTAAATGATTCTAGTAAGAATTTTCAGGTTAATCTGAACTAATATTTAGTTTGACCTTTAAAACTGGCCCACAAAAGGCCTTTAGAGAAGTTTGGCTGAAATGTAGTTTCTTTGGTTTTAGTTTTGTGTTTGTTTGTTTGGGGTTTTGTTTGTTTGTTGTTTTTGGTTTATAGTAATCCTAGATATGTGACTCATGAAGGATCTTCAATTTGTCTCCATTTTATTTTTGCTGTCTATTAGAATTTCTTTCAGTGTTGTGAACTGTTAATACCTGAATATCTCTTCTATGATTAGTGCTCGTGTCCTTTCTCTCACTTGAGTCTGAAGAACGTTGTTCCACTGCAGGGGTGCCATCTTCTCTGGGTTTTAGATGGCTCAAGACCAAAAGCTTTGTTTTTGTCACTGGCACACTTGTTTCTCCCAGTCACCTCACCCCAGCACTCTTTGATACTGCCTTACAAAATGAAAGGTGAATAAAAGAGTAAACATCTCCTCAGAGGACCATTTGGCTTTAAAAATAGAAATAAATGGATAATTTACAAATGTGAGCAGAGTACCTTAATGGTACACCCTATAGGGATGGTGTGACAGCTGCTAGAATCAAAAACAGGTCTGTGGTAACATGCAGGAGATCTTGGGCAACAATTCATACTAGATTTTGAAAATGAAACTTTTGAAAAATAAGTTGAAAGAACATTATTAACCTACTGTTTCTGGGCATGTTGGTGTTTATTTAATTTTCACATCACTTTGGTAGGACTTGGAGCTCTCCCTGTGTGTTGTAAGGATCATGGGACCTAAACCCAATCGTTTCTAATGACTAGTTTTGCATAAGNTTTTGTTTTGTTCTGTTTTTTAAAATCATGGTTAAATTTAGGTCTTTATTCTGGAGGCATAAATCCAGATTAGTTTTCCTTTTAACAGTAATTTTACTCAATGTTTTGCAAACAGGGTTTGGCTTGATGAAAAATGTGTCAGAATATACATTCCTCTCCCTAAATCCTTAAGAGGTGTTATCAATATGGTAATTAATACTCTTAATATAAGAAAGCAGTGGAATATTTTCAGCTTTGTGGCTATGTTCTTGGTTTTATTCACATTTTCTATGGGCATTGTTTTAAATTACTGGCACTACATTAGAGTATGTCAAGATGCATCATATAAACAGATACAATTTACCATGACCTTGAGGCAACATGATGTGTATGTTGCATTACATTAGCTCTCAAAATATGTTCCTTATATAGTAGAGTACCCACTGCAGAGAAAGGAAGAACATGGATTGTGAGGTATACTGTATGAAGCTGGGAGACATATGAAAATACTCTCTCCAGATCTATAGCCACATCATCTGTATCTTTTTTGAGAGAGAAGAAATAAGCTATAGGACAAAACATTAATCCAAATGGCTTTGCTCCATATGCAAGGTGACATCCTTTGCTTAACAATGGAAACCTCTAAACATCAGGAAGCACAGAACTGTGAAGATGAGCAAGCACTGGAATAGGTTGCACAGACAAGTTGTGGAGTCTCTCTGCCTGGAGATACTGGAGCCATCTGGATGTGGTTCTAGGAGGCTGGCTGTAGGTGGCCTTGTTGAGCAGGGTGGTTGGACCAGGTGACCTCCATGACCTCCAGACATTCCTTCCAATCTCACTCTTTGATATCCACAACTCCTAACAGTGAGCACTTGTTAGCAGTGGGCAGGGGTTAGGAAATCCAGCTCTTCCCATACTCATTTCTTTACTGCCCATCTTGATGACCTTGGTAGATATTTAATGAGTTAATCATGAGCTTTTCACTCCCCAATCCCACTTCTCTGCTGTGCTAAAGAGCTCTGCTCAGACCCCTGAAGAGAAGATATATCACCTCACTCTCATGTTCTCCCAGACGTGCTATTCCCCACACAATCAGCTTGTTTCCACAGGAGCACAGGACCTGCGCAAGTCGCGCTGCTGCCTGTCCCTCATGCCGTGCTTGCTCTGAGCTCAAGCCAGAGGGGCAGCTGCTTCCATGGATTGAGGGCTTTGTTCTCCTGGCTGTGCCAGCTTTGTGCAAATCGACCTTCAGCAACTCGCTTTAACCTTCTCTTCTTCCTCCCTCCCCTTCCCATACTTTGCACTGTTGTAATTTTGTAAGCTGCTTGGGCTAGGTATCATTCTCACTATCTGTGTCTGGTTTCTAGCCCAGACGTCAGCAGGGGTTGCTGCATGCTGCTGCAATATAAATGACTAATGATGATGATAAAAGGTGTGGGAGTTGGTTGCCTGGAGTGTTATCCTACTTTGATAACTTTGTTTTAGAAACTACCTTCTTCCTCAAATTATCTGTTATTTTTTCTTATTAGATCTAGTATTTGAAAAGCAGCAAGGGATTTTTGTCTGCCTCCATTTTGAACCACACATCCCAGAACTGTGAAAGAGGCTTTGAAATGTTCAGATATTAGATGGTGTTGCTGTGACGGTGCCAGTAGCCTTCAGCATGAGTTGCAGGTTATTGGCACCTTTTAGAGTCAGCTGCATCCGTGTCCTAAAAGAGGCATTTGGTAGGAAGTGCTCTATTTTTAAATTTGGGCTGATATAGGTAATAATTACACACAAAACAGTATGTGAAAAGAACATTATCAAGGTTGCACAGCTCAGCACTTGAAGCTAAGAAATGCTGCAAGCAAAATTGTCTCTACTCCATTAATTTGCTACCTTGCACAGGTGCATTAGTCACAAACTATTTTTGCCCACGATCTGAGTCTCGCTTGGTGCACATAATAGATGACACAGTTTGTGAGTTCAATATCTGATTTTCTTTTCACTGTTCGATGCATAGCTCAGACTCCACTGTGAAGGCAAAATTATTTCCCACTGGGGCGTTCCAGGGTGCTCCACAGTGCAGGTCCTTACCACGTGCAAACACTGCCTTATTTCCATTTACAGCCCCTTAATAGCAATTCTGGATATCATTCCTCCATAGTACAGCTGGTAGCCTGAGGCAAAAAAAGAGTAAGATTACAAATAACCATAACTGTGGGTATCCAATATAATTTATTTAAAGTATCTGGCAGCACATGCTGCAGCTCCATTGGCTTCCATCATGATGGCCAATACTCACTTTAAGATATTCAAACCTTCAGGCCCAAGGAGGCTCCCAGAAATACAGAACAGGGTAGCAGCTTTGAAAAGCGTGGTGTGAATATATTGTCCTATTCCTCAGGGCAACATCTCATGCCTGCAGACAAAAGACTGCTGTTCCTCTTCTCAGCCTCTCCTGCTGCCTTTTAAACTCTGCAAAGAAATTTGAAAGATCTTACAAGCAAAAGCTTTTTTATCTCCTCCTCTATGGCAAACACACCGTGCTCTGAAACCGGGATGTGATGAACAGATTAGTGCTTAGCTAAAGTCTGTCTGATAAGACATGAACAGAGGGAAGTTTACTTCATCCTGATTCACCTTTAATTGTGGCATATTTTTATTGGTCTTTGCAAATTAATTACACAAAGAACCAAATTAGTTCTAATTTTTAAAAAGCAAGCTGAAAATCTTCTGCTATTCAATTTTTTTCTTTTGACAATTGTCAATGTCATTTCAATCTACTGAAGTTCTGCAAAGATGCTTTGATCTAAGAGAGAAATAAAACAGGAAAAAAATTGCAAGAGAGGTAACTTCTTTTGCAAAACTGGTTACTTACAAATAAATATCCTTTCAGATGCGCAGGAACTTCTTCAGCACTTATATCAAGACATCCCAGCTGCAATAAAATTAAAAATGCAGTCCTTGCTTCAACAGTGAAGATACTTGAGTATTTCACAGAAAGATTGCCAAATTTTTACATGGATAAAGCACGCAGTGGTTTCCAGTCATCATCCCTACGAACTGCAAAATTGTGTGACTTCTTTTTTTTTTTCTCCCCAAAAATATTTTCCCTGTGACAAATAGCTGGCATGTATCACTTCAGATCAAATAACTGTAATTTTTAAAAGTTCCAAAAAGACTGAGTATGACTTTTTTAAATTAGAGAGTGTCAACTGACTGGAATTATTTGCAGTGCTCTTTAGCATAGCTGTAATTAACTTCTGAAATAAAGATACTAGTGGAAGTAAAAGTGGATATTTTAGACTTTCTAGCTTGCTGTTGTAGCCACAAACTAACAGCTCTTTTATAGAGAAGCTCTAGTGTTATATCCCTCATGCTTCTGGATGCTCTTCTGAGTGCAAGTTTGTTTTGTAAGGAGAAATTACATCTTAGGGAAAGGTAGTTGGTCCATTATGGGCCAAATTATCTCCTGGGCTCAGCTGGTGGTAGGGAGGGGAAAAAAAAAAAGTGTCACTTTTCTACTCTTAATATTTCTTAAATATCTTCTGAAGCAGCTCAGTTTCTGTTCCAAGAGAGTGGTGAGGGCATATCTTCAAATTGCTTATGACAGAGGTCACATGTCTTCTGGCAGATAATGGAGACCTGTCTTTCTCTGTGACTTGGATATTGTATTATTTCCTTTTACAGGGCTTCATCATAGTTTTCTCCTATAAAAGAGAACCCTGGAGATACCCTTGAAATAGAAAACAAGATTCTGAGGTCTTACATGATGGAAATAGATGCCTTAACATTTCATTCTTCCACATCAATATTCTAGATAATGATACTTTTATCTGGGCAAAGATGTAAATTTTAAGGCATTGAACAGTTTTGGCATTTTGGGTTTTGTTTGTTTGTTTGTGTTTTGGTGGGGGTTTGTTTTTTGTCATCTGAATATGTAAGCTTCCAGGTGTGCTCACCGTCAAGTTTTTTGTGGTGTTGTTCTTTAAGGTCAGGAAAGATGGGTAAAGGATTGAGAAAGAAATCCAACTTCAAATTTCAAATATTTTTTTTTCTTTTTTCTGCGGCATCAAACTAAAAGCTGATTCTTCTGGTGGTGGAAGTGCTTGAGCTGCAGATTTCTGACTCTAGGTATGGTGAGGTAAGCATTACTACGGTCACCCTGTGCATATTTGGCATCACATAACAGCAAGGGGACACCTGGTCAGCTGGCTTGTGATCTGACACCATTTGGCTACTTTTATGGCCACTAACACCACAGTGAGTTTGGCCTTTACAGAATATCTCATAAGACAATTCTGGGAAATCCCCGTTGTGGCTTGTTCTTTCTGTCCATTCCCTGATCATAAAGGAGAGTCTGTAGTAACAACTCGGTATTTAAGGATCATTGTGTTCTGCTAGAGATCATAGATTTGTCTCTAAGATAACTGTATTCAAAATATTCAAAATATTGATTGGTGTCTTTATAACAGAGATTAGGTGTCCTGAGTGTTTTGAGGATATGTATGGTCCCAGAGACACAAATGAGGAGAAGAAAGGTAAAAGTGTAAAACTGGCTGCAAGTCCTTTGCCGCCTCTGAGTTCTGAGCTGCCTGGGGGGGTTAGAAGCACTAGCCAGAACAACGTGGATCAGACCCAGGGCAAGGAGAAGGATGAACTCTGTAATGCATTACTTGAATTCTACTCTCTCAGAATAATTTCTTTGCTGCTGAGTGCTTCCCTTTATTCTAGAGGAGGTCTCACATTGCTGAGACCTTTAGAAATATCCTGACCGTAGTGCTATAAATAGCCTGTAGTTCCCACTGACTAAAACCTGCCAGCATAGCAGCAGCCTGACGTGGGTTTATTTTCCTGCTCGAGGACTACATAAGTGCTAGTGTCCTCTCTCCACTGAGACATCTCTTTGCTTTAGGCTCTGGTCTCTTTGCTCACTGCTGGGGAGTGTCATTGAACCTGTCTAACATTCCAGCTCTTTCTGATCTTTTTTTTTTTTTCTGTAATGACAGACTTTCTTCTTGGGGACCTTTCCTTGTCTTCCCTGTCCCTTCTTTTATGGCAGGTCTTTGCTTTTCTGATTTTTACCATGGATTAATTTTCACACATTCCATTGCAATTCATCTACAATTCATACATACTAGACACAGTTTGTGCAAGCTGCTGTGTCTGAATAAACTTTTAGTGAAACTTATGACCCCAGATCTTCTCTTGGCCTTTTCTTGCATTTTTCTGGTACCTTTCACTTCCCTGAAATCCAGCTCTAAAAACAAATGCAAATGTGTGTCTCTACACCTATGAGTGCTTTTCTGAGCAGGATCTTGACTGATAGCTGAAAACACGTTTTGTCAGTAGAGTTTGAAAGGACTACCCAATCCAAACAGCACTAGGATCAGAAGCTGGTACAAAGTCACATCATTGAAGTGAGAATATGGTAATATAATCCTTAGGAAAAGGGCTGTTGAAGAGCCCAAAAGTGTGCTAAGTTAGCCATCCTCCCAGGGATCACTAGCAGCAGTGCAGTGCCCACTTAATGGCACTGCTCAGCACCTTGCCTGGGTGCTCTCTGGGACTTCAACTGAGCACCAAGCTTTCCCGAGTCTGCCCTCTCAGGAAAACGAGGTCAAAAGAGCTTGTTAGGAGGAAAAGAACAAAACTCCACATGACTGATATTCACATGAGGTTAAGTCCTTGAGGAGCTTTTCCTCCCTTCCTAGTAATTCAAGCACTTCTTTGTGAGATAAGGGAAGGTGTCAGCTCGAGCAGCACCTGAACTCACACTCTGCTTTGTGTGATTTCTGTACCCTCCTCAGTTCGCTAATCAAAAACAAGTTTCCGCTGCGTGTTTCTTATCCCCAGAGGGTGGAACTATCCTCAGAAAATTAAAGCTTTCTTATCACTTAATGTGTCACCACAACTAATAGCCTGGGGACTGTAAACAAGTTTAAATATCAAAACAATTTGGCTGGTGATTGTCTCTGATTATGGATGAAGAATACAAATTTTGTGCTTGCCGATATTCAAGCTGGGCTGACTACAAGGAGATGCATTCTAAAGCGGTGCAAACAGAAACAGTTCAGCTGAACTCAGTGGAGGGAGACTGCTTTTTACCACCTGTGTATCTGACCTGGAAGCTTTACAGAAGTTTTCATTCTTGTTTTCCAAAGTGTCAGGGAACACATGACAGCATGGGATTGATCAGGAGAGGTGGTGAGGGCCCTGTGAGAACCTGAGCTGTCCTCCCCTCCTCTGACATTCCAGGAGCATTGCTTCTGCTGGCTGTGCTGACTGCCCCCTCCACTCGCAGCCTCCTTGGGGAGCCCATCAATAATAACTTAGAAGAGAAGTGATTTAAGATTAAAAAACTTTTTTCAAGAACAAGTCAAGGTGCCAACATATTGAAAAGGTGGCATATGTCAGGCCAGGTGCTTTGTGAGGGATGCGCTTTGTATCTTTTATGTGACAAACATACTGCAGTAGATTCACAAACGTGTGCTTTCTGCTGCCTGTTCCAAAGCCCTGCCATCAAGCCATCACCTTTAGCTCGGTCACTGCTCACACCGAGAGTGAAGAGACAAGTAAGGATTATCTCCTTTTGCCAGAGATGCTCTGCCTGGTTCAGCGGACTGTCCGCAATGACAGTGATGTGCAATACGTCCCACAGATTTGTGGGGATGCAGGTGTGCGTGTTTTCTAGCACTGTTGGATTTGCAATTGTTCATGTTAGCATCTCTGCCTTTCGGAGTTATTTGTGGGTCCTCACTTTTGTTATGAATTATCTCCTGACGTTGGCCAGGCAACTCTGCAAAGAATCCCACAGATGAGAAACTGAGGTAGACAGAGACTAAGTGGATTTCCTGTAGATATGTAAGAAAGCAGCAGTAGTACAAGGAGATGAAAAATGCAAGGAGCACCGTAACCACCAAACTGTCCTTTTGTCCCCCGTGCAATGCAGAATGTGTGGAATACATATATTTTAATGAATGGCTTATTGGAATATATGTATATTTTCAAAAGACTGATGTTAGGTTAATGATGGGTCTTACAAAATGCAGTAGGAAGCATTAATTTTGATGTGGCAGAAAACTGCTTTTCTAATAAAGTAGTAATTACATAAGGAGAGTTATTAAAGAAATGGTAAATCTAGTGCTCTCTGTCCATCTTATCTCAGCAGTTCTTGGTAAGGAAAAGGAGAGTTTTTGACAAGTGTGAAGTCCCAACAAAAAAACTGTAAAAGGAATAGTGTGTCTTAAGAATCTTAAATATACAAAATACTGTCAACTAAATGAAACCAGTTTCCAGAAGAGGATAATAGAGGCTGAAAAAAAGATACCCAGAAAGCCAGAAAACTTTTCTATTTTCTTAATTGTGGTAATTATGCTAAAACTGACAGCAAATGTTTTCCCAGTAGCAAAACGACAAACAAAAAAACAACAAAACAACAAAACCTCCCAGCCAGCCCAAATACTACTCTGAGCATGAGATTGGTGAAGGTTAAAGACTTGAAACTGACTTTAGGAGAGTGCTCCTCTTCTCCCAAGGTCAGTCCTTAAATTCAGAGAGGTAATTTTGATTCTGGTCTCCTCACGGTTCAAAGTCAGTGCTTAGCTTGATATCAACAGTGCTATATTTGGCAAAGTACTAATATAATTGCTTTTGGTCCTAGTCTTGTCCTGTTTGAATATTAAATGTGTCTTAATATCAAGACCATTGTGCACTCTCTCTCTCTTGCAGTTTAGGTGACCGACAAAACAATAAGCAATGAGGACCCACTGGATCCTCCCCTCCAGGGAAACTAATGGTGCTGGTATCCACTCCACACATGTTTTTGGGCTTTTACTTCAGATCAGCTTTTCTGTGGAACCCTAATGAGATTTCTTTTAGTGTTTTTTACAGCATATAGAAGAAAATCCTGCAGTCCACCTTTGGGTGTAGCTTCATCACAAAAGGAAGCAGTTCATGCAGTCCTAGGCTGCATCATAGCACTAGCCAAATATAGCACATAGGCGTGACTGGAGCAAAAGAGATAATCTTCAAGAAATCACACTGTGCATCAGCCCATGTAGAAACTAATGACTGCTGTTCCCTCCTTGTTCCTTCATGTTCATCACGTCCTGGTCACCAGCTTATTCATGTGTATTTCAACGCACCACACTGAGGACCTCCTCCCTTAGTTAAGGCCCTTTAGTGGGACAGAAATGATTTGTCAGTCTGAGTCACATTGATGGTGTTTCAAATTGAAAAAACTCAGTATCTTCTTGCAAATAATTAGACCTTGCAAAAAAAAGGAGAAAAATGACTGCACTACCTCAGATCAGAGATTGTGTAGCCCAGGGACCACTTCTCTCTCAGTAATCAGCAACAGATGCCTGGAAAGACCTTAATAACAAGGCAAGGATGTTGTAGCATTTGCCCGGAATACTTTCTTAGCTTCCAGAAGATTCACAGCTCAAAGATTTCCTAAGACAGACACTTTGTTTTTATATCTAAAAGCCATTTAAATGCTCTTCTTTTATGAATTATTTAGCTACTTTTCAGATTTATGTTAATTTTGGTATCTAGCATCCTGCAGGAATGTGTTCCATGCTATGTTTATGCTGTACAGTTTGAATGTATTAAGACTGGGGATATTAATAAGGGGGGTTCAGATCCCCCCAGGCTTTCTCTGCTCACATTAATTCTAGACAGAGTATAGTCTACTGCATGTGGTGCAGAATCACCACACCAAAGAGTGTCAGTGGATGCAGTGCCTGTGCAAATCCATCCCAGCTGGGACACTGAGCAGGTTTTATGTTGATATGAAAGGAAAACTCAGCCCAAATCACAGGATAAAAAGAGATCTATGGTACCTTCTCTAGCTTTTTCAGCACCAGAAGGGCTTGATACTTGGATATGACCATATTTCTGTGGGAGCCAGAGTGCCGAATCAAGAGTACTCAGCTCTTGTGGGAAGCAGCCAGAAAGGACTTCACCCTCCCCTCAAATCCTTGTGTTATAAGACTGGGATTGTATTTGCATTTCTACTTGATTTTTCAAGTAAACAGTGAAATGCAAACTTTTGGCTAGAGGGAAAACCTCCTGGTTACTGAAGAGGAAAAGAACATGATATCCAAATGACTCATGGCTTTGTGGGTGAAGTAATGGCTATGTGCCATAGCATGGGATGTGGCTTTGTGGTCCAATGCCACACAGAGTGGATGTGCTTGTGCTGTGAGATTAACATAAATGGTTCTGATAAGAATTTTTCCGCGACCTCCTAAAACAAATTTGCTTGCCTTATAAGATATCAGTGATTGCACGGTGGCAATTCGTAAGATAGGGAGAGCACCTGTCAGATACAACCAAGCTCTCCTCTGGACATCAGCCCTTCTGCTGTCAGAAGAAGTAGGTCCTGCAGGAGTTACAGGTGGATGTGGCTGGAGGAACTGTGTGGATCAGGCAGTTTCTGAAGGTTGGAAGGGAATCTGGAGAGGGGCAGCAGGAGCCAACGTCCCTAGAAGGTACCTGGTGTCTCTGAAGCTTTGCTGTCTTGGGGCAGGTTACTCAAAAACCTGCTGGATGAGCATGCTCTGACGTCTGATGCAGCATTCCCCAGAGGGCTGCCTGGTGCCCCCTGCTCCTGCTAATTTGCATCTGCCATGGATACCTTCAGGTTACTGACTCACTCATACATTTTTTCCTCTGAATCACTTGGTGACGCTAAGGTGAAGCACAAAAATGCTAACGAAAGTGTAAGTATAAAGGCTAAGGCTAGTGGCACCTCTGCAGACCTGTGCTTCTGCCTCATTGCTAATCACTTAGACCTGCTGGAATTCAACCACAACACCTGTTTTAGGCAGCTGCCACAAGGTATTCACTGTCCTATATAAGAACAGTTTAGAGATGTGACAAAATACAGGTTGCTTTGTCTGAATTCTCTTTTTTTCCTTTCAGTCTATCAATTGCAGAATTTCCTCACCTCTCCCACTCCCATCCATCCTTTCAGTAGTATGTTCAGGGCTTCCCTCTGGTAATACCTGAGCCTATGCAAGTAGTGGCTTGTTCTCTGGGATCCCTCACCGCCCTGAACATCTTACACTGAATGGGGTCTAGTGGTTTTGCTCCTTGGGTTAGCAGAGGGAGGAAGGAAGGAAGTGCATGTGCCCTCTTTCTCCTCCAACCAAATCTCTTCTTCAGGCAGGAGCTGTTGAGGAGCTTTTTTTTTTTTTTGCTTTCCCTGGGTTACATCCTGCTGCTTGTTCCTGCAGCAGAAACATCATGGTATTTGGTTTTATATCTTGGGAGACAACAGTAGAGCATTGCCTGAACCTATCTGTTAGCAGATCAGTTTCCTTTGGGAAACTAGCCAACCTTTTTCAGTTTTTCTGTGAGACTCTGGTTTATCTGGGACATTAGATACAGGGATAAAGATAATTTATTAATTTTTAATTTGAACAATCAAATGCTTACCCAAGCCACAGTGTCTGCCTGGAAGAACTGGAGTTTGTTTGTGGCTCCAGCAGTGCTGGGAGTTAGCCCTAGTCCTAACCTAAAAGATTCTTCTGAAAGAAGAATCTTCTATTTTTGAGGAGTTCCAAGGCTGGGGCTGCTGCCTGGGAGATGGCTGTATTCTCCCTGCAGGCAGATCAATACATTTCAGCTCACTGCACTGCAAGTAACTTTTCATCGTACATTAAGAATGAGGAAAATAAAAGGCAAGATGGATGTTATTTTGGTCTTGCTTTTATTCTGAATTATTTATTAGGAAGTCACTGCTGTTTTCCTTCTTGTCAGGAGACAAAACGCCTTTGTCTTCAATGATTTTTTTTCCTATTAGAAAAGTCTTCCAAATTTAATTTCCCTCCCCTACTTGATTCTCGGTACTGAAGTGTAAATCTAGGGTCTTTGCAAACCGATGAGATGGTCTCCTGCAGTCCTAATGTTCCCCGTGATGCTGGTGGAATCACACTTTGTTGGTACATTTCTAAGCAGTTTTATAACAACGCTGCAGATGAGTTACATGTGTTATGAATGGTCACTGGCACATAAGCAGGGAGTGTTATGGAGTGTTTCAAGTAATCTAAAGGCTATATGAACTATCATTTTAATTAAATGTTTGCTGAATAGTAAAAATAGTAATCCTTTTAAATGGAATTCTTAATATAACACTCTATGGGGCAAAGATTATGCAATTAGCTTCACTATTAGTATGAGTTTGGAAGCTCAAACTAGGAATCATAATGATGTTTTTCTTTCTTAACCTAGGTTATCCTGAAGGGGAGGATAAAGAAACTGGCCAGCAAGATGGTAATCACTAGTGGAAATGAAGAAGATAAAGGCAATCAAGAAAAGGAAAGTAAAGAAGAAACCATCTTGGCAATGCTGGGAATTATTGGGACTATTCTGAACCTCATTGTGATAATTTTTGTGTATATTTACACAACGCTGTAAACTAGGAGGCAAATAGACCAGATAAAATGGCCATAAAGAGCAATGACAAACGTTGCTGACTATTGACAAGTTGTCTAATCAGAATTGACTCTGTATTATATTAACACATCATAAAAGCACTGCCTGCAGGCAGCGAAGGCTGAAGCACAATTAATTGAACGAGACTTTTTCACACAGTAACAAGCTTAACTCTTCTGTCCTGCCCTCTTCCTTTTCGTTTGGTTTTCGGTTTGGGGGAAAATGACTGCAGTTACGTAAGCTGTAACTTTGAAGAAATCCACCAGGGACATGTTGTTTTAACACACACAAAGAGGGGGGAAAAAAAAAAAAGGAAAAAAAGAAAAAAAAGGTAAAAAAGAAAAAGAAAAAAAGAAACTCTACACTACATACAATTAAAAATGTATACTGTATACTCGCAAAGACTGAACTCAAAGATAGCTTCATAGCACAGATCACATGTCTGTTAGAGCAAGTGATTTTTTTTCTCTTGGTTTTTGCTTTTACTTACATTGAATGTGACAAGCTTTTTATTTAGAATGAACATATGGTGCAATCTCGAAAAAAAATTATTCCATTGAACAAGGTCTGCCTAAACCTGATAAAATGTTGGGAGAAGTACATTACATGGTTATTTTTCATTTCTCATTGGCTTAACATCTGTGTCTGTTCATACCAATGTTTATAAATATATATTTTTAATAAATGTGCTATATTTTTAGCATGAACCAAATATTTGGAGACACTTGTATTCATGCAGCTAAATTTTGTTTGATGAAGTGCCCTTTTTGACAATGGATGTTATTTTTCTCAGCAATTATACAGCAGTCTTGTCTGCAGCCCTCTCACTGTGGTCTGAAGCAAGCTTACATCATGCTCATATGCATGACTTGAAGTTGGAATGTCAGCTGAAAAGCATTGCTGCTTAATATGGGAAATCACAAAAGATTGTAAGGTGACCTTTGGAGACTGGTTGCAGAAAGAAGGCTCTATTTATAGTTGGTGGTTTGGTGTTTGTTTTGCTTTTAAAAGGCAAGTGAAAGGAATATTGAGGCATCTCACACAACGCTATACTCTCAGTACCTATATTTAGAGAAGTGTGTAGAGAGCTATGCAGCTGAGAAATTTAGAGTGTGTAGTGAGGGGCTTAAGTGAAATCCAGACTGTAAATATGGAATATATTTTACATGTGAGGATCATTAATCCTTTGAGCTTCTCTGATGTGCTTTAACTGAGGTTGGTGTAATGAAATTCTCTGACTTGTGTTTTTGACAGGAATGTACAATGATGATGATCATCGTTTTTCTTCAGAGTTCAGTACCTATAAATATATGAAGCATTAAAAATATGAGACCTCAATTCTGCCTCAAGCTGCCTAAGTACATTGCCCATTAACTCTGACATATCCTCTTTAAAAATAGGTCAATTAATTGTTTACTGACTTGTGGTTTGGATTGCATCCTCAGATGCACAAGAGAGATTGCTGTTGAAGTGAGCTGGGGATGTAAAAAGTTTCATCCTACAGTCTCATTGATTTTTATAATCAGTCCTGGCTCTCCAGAATCAGTAATGTGCTTTTCACTGTTTTCCAGAGGCTAAGACTGGTCTCAAAAATACCAGAATTTTATTGTGTTGCATTAAAGCAAGCCTGGAAAACCTTGAGGGGAACCTTTCGTAAATGGAAGTGTTCAGTCTCTCGTGGTATCACATACTTGATAACAAAGCCATTAGGAGAAAGGAAAAGGTCAGTAAACAAATTAAAATGAAATCCAATAGAAGGAATGAAGGGAAAAAGAACAAAAATAATCTCATATTAATGAAAACATGACAGGGTGAGCAAGGTGAGAAGATGAGCAGAGATTTGAACAGAGAATGGCACAGAAAGAGGGTGCCAAACACACCAGCATGGTGGAGGAAACATTTGTGTTTGGGTTGTGCTGGTAGAGCTACGGGTTTTGGAGAGGGTACAAAACTTAACAGCACAGTTTAGTAGAGCTGAGTGAGGCTGGTAATGATTTTTAATTTATAGTTATTTATTGGTAATTCTAAGGAATTAGGAAACTGGTTTGGTTGGGGTTTTTTTTTGTTTTGTTTTTGTTTGTTTGTTTGTGGGTTGTTTTTTGTTGTTTTTTGGGGTGTGTGTGTGTGATTTGGTGGTTTTGTTTGTTTTTTCCTCTGGTTAAACTCCTGCTGGTAATGGCATGTGGAAATGGCATTAGCACTCATGTCCTAGAGAGCACCTGTCTATACTCGAGGCACCTGGGTAACCCCAACTTGCCTCTTGGACTGGCAGGATCTTCTCTGAAGATGTTTCTCTTGAACCTCTTCTTCTCCATCAAATATAGAAATGCTCAGTCTGAGGCTTGTACTTACATTCTAGAGGGGAAGCCTAGGAAAAGGCAGTGTCTGACTCAAGAGATGAGCTCTGATGCCTGATACTTGTTTGCCTCTCTCTGCATCGAATGATAAATGATAATATTTGTCATCTTCTTGTGGGCATGAAGATGCTTAATGAATGAAAATTGAGTACTTCTATTAATATTACAAATCAAAGCTCTGCAGTGTAAAATAATGTATAATGTCCCTATTCCCTAAAGTTAAGTAGCAACTTTTGCTGCCCATTGCAATTGCAAGCCTTTACACATGGGCCAGTATCTTCAGCAAGACACACACTGCAAATAGTCCAAACTTAAGTGTGGATCAAAAGTCCAAGGACTCTATGTTTACTCTGTCTTTCCCAACAGAAGACCCATCAGGGGAAGAGTTTCTAGTGGTGGGTGTGCTGTACTTTGCCTGCTGGTCTTATTGTAGGCAGTGTGTCCAGGTGCCCACAGCCCTGTGCTGTTAGCAGCCCTGTGCTGTCAACAGCCCTGTGCTGTGTGCTTTGCCACAGGGCTTTTATTGCAGCCTGAAATAGGAAAAAAGGTTTATCCCATTCCATAAAATGTTTAACACTTAATATTTCAGTTTCACAGATTTCTTTTCACAGATAGTTCTAGAAATATCCCCGGGAACATACTTCTTAAGTAGATTCATTAAGTATTCATTTAAGTAAAAATGAAACATTTCCCTGGAGAGCAATTTCTTTACCTTTTATTTAGTGTTCATGAACACTGATATAAAAAAGTATATTTTCAAGAATAACTGTGGAAGAGAAATGTTTTATACAAAGATCTGAAGGTGTGCCTACCCAGACAGCCGCATACAGGCCTGCCTTCGGCTGAATGCCAACTGGAGCCAAATTGCCTTCATGCTTTTTTATGTGAGCGGTTTTCAGCATGCAGCTATTAGAAATATTCAGCTAGGTAGCATATATATATCATGGAGACCTTAGAATCAGTAATAGCAGTATAAACAGTTGAATAAAACTTCTCATTACGGGTGCTGAATGGTAAGTCTGCTTTGGCAAGGAAAAAGTCGATAGTCTCATTTTTGCTTTGACTTATAGGTAATGCAAATAGTTTACAAAGTAATTATTTTTAAAAATATATATATTTCATTAGCGACAGAAACTTTCATGTTTGCATTTGAGTGGAAGGAAACTAATATCTAATATCTTAAGAAGATATGAAATATCACCTTTCATTTCTGTCAGATAAGAACAAATCTGTGTAGGATGATGGTTTGTTACAGGAACAAAAAGTCTTTTCCTGAAGTGACAGGAAGGTGACATTCTCCCTGCTAGTGCCTGGTGTGTTGTCTGATGGATAAAGAATACTTTCAAAAAAAGAAGATAAAACTATTTAAATCACATTGTGCACACCAAGAAGTGAGGAGAAAGAAGAAAGAAAGGCTATCATTCTCATCTCTGGTTCCTATAACTGCCACTGAAAATTCATCATCTCAGGAATCATGTCTTCATAGAGGAATATATCTTCTTGTGTGCTGGCTGAAAGGGCAGCCTTTTCAGCCATCAACTGTTTGATCCTTCTGCTTTCATCTCTGCAGCAATATGCAGCTCATTGCACTTAAGGACAGCTCGCAGAGGTATCCAGCCCAAGAGTGTCTGGAAGCTGCTGGTTTGGTTTATTGTGGTGTAAAGGTCTACTCTGGACCACAGTTTTATTATTTTAAGAAAAGTCAGTAATCATCTTCATGTTATTGCCAGGAGATACTTTGCTGGTTGAATTCCCAGACTCTTCCTTCCTTTGGCCCATAGGTAAAACTGGATCAGTAGACATTGAAATATAACTACAAGCTTCAGTTACATTGTGGTAGAACTTAAGTATGAGGCATTGCTTAAGTCTGAGTGTCTTATATTTCCATTTAATCTATATCCCGGAGCTCACAACAAATACCCCAAGTCCTTATCCATGTCAGGAGGTCTCATCTTTTCCAAGTAAAGACTGATATGTCAGAATGCATCGTCTCATAAGCTGGAAACTTGGCCCAGAGAGGGAAACAGGCATTAAAAGTAACCAAATTAAAATTCCGAGGAGGCAGCACTGCAGAATCTACTAATTAAGTAGTTTGAGGTTTAGCTGGAGTCCTTTGTTTCTGGCTAGCCAGTATTTTGGAAAAAAACCCCAACCATTCATTGGAAAGCTTCTGGAAGAAACAACCTCACTGAAAATGTTTCAGCAGCAATTCCCAGCTTCCAAAGAAAATACCGACCAGCCCTCCAAGTGAATCTGGCTTGCTTCCCAAGAGTACTTCTTCCAGCCCAGGAATAGGCTCTTCTTTAGACCAGACTGCACAAATGTACAAAAGTAAGAAATAGTACATTATGCAGTTAGGAAAAAAACCCAAACAAAACCAACCAAAAAACCAAACAAACCCCCAACTGTTCATCTTTATTTCCAGCAGATAACCTGCAGACGCCCTGCAGAACCTGCACTGCTTCCATGCCTGGCTGTGCATTTTGGAGGCTCTTCTCAAAGACTTATAAACTTAGTTTAGCTTTCCTTCCTCACTACTGATCCAAGTGAAACAAAACCTCTTCAGCATGGAAACTTCCACACCAGGCTGATATCTCACATCAATCCATGTGCATTTATCTATGTGTGAACCATCTGGTATCCAGTAAGACTCTCCTTGTCTTAAGCATTAAGTTTGCTTGTTTGCATTTCACCTGAGAACTCAGATGGTGAAAGGCAATTTATAGGGTTGAAAGCATCCAACTGTTCCCAGCAATACAAGTTTACATAATGTAGCTGTTAGACAGAAAGGTGCCAGTTTGTCCTGAGATATGCCCGTGCTGTGCCATGTGCAGTTCTCCATGTCTAGTCGCTCACTGAAAGAGAATCTATGACTGCAGATGGAGTGGGTCCGGGCTGTAACTGGCCCCTATAGCAGGGTTTTGTGGCAAAGCTTGGATCCCAGGACAAGTTTTGTAGAGTTGTACCTGCATTCTTGTTCGTGGAAGGTACCCAGCTATGTTCACAGCACTGAGATCCTTTCTTCTGCAACCAATACAAATTCAACTGAGGATGATCTATGTGTCACTCCTGACTCTTCTTGACAGCTGCAGAGCTTCCTTCCTTTTGGGTGAACAAAACAGCTTTGGGCTTCTCTAACCTTCTAGAACAGGGAGGAAAGTCCCTGCTACAAAGCATAGATAGCAGCAAGAGCATCCATTTCTTCACAACAGGTTACTTGCCTGGAATACTGATGGCAACCCTTCCCACCCGTTGGGAAAGGCAAGTATATTACCTGGTCTCTGGGTTCTCCACAAATCGTCACCAGTTAGACTGAGGCAGACTTGTTTTATGATGCTGAGACTTTGCTATACTCAAATGCCTCCTGGAACCAGGTCTTCAGGAGCAGGATCACACCATAACAAGTCTTAGACATTGCCAGTCTTTGGCAGCAAGGTCTTAATGGACCCTAGCAAGTGACACCAGCTGTGAGCTATGGTGGAGTCAGTGTTGGTGCAGAGAGGGCTGCCTGCTTTCCACAGTATGCACTTGAGGAGCAATGGTATCATGGTGCGTTGATATTGGTGGTGAGTAAATGTAATAAAATGTTTGTGTAGCAATGTCATGATTTCTCACTTTTGGTTCCTGCAACTTAATGGGACAGGCTTTATAAATAATTCTGGCTTTGTCAATTTAAGCTATGGATTAAAATTTACAAGATGTGTTTCCAAATTTTAATGTGTTGCTTTTTTCCTTTAAGAATCAGTTCAATTTTAGCTTTGCAGATAATATTCTTATTGTTGTAGTAATGATGACTAATGTAAAAATGTTGGTATTGGATGCATAAGAATGAAGATAACTGTCAATTTTATTTTTTTTCTTAATTGTGGGCAGAAAAACATAATCAATGGTTCTTTTTGCATGCAGTGTATATTGTTAGTAGTATTTTTATGATAATATGGTACCATTATTTCTGGAGCCTAAAGGAATTCTATAGAACAAAGAGTCATCATTTACAGCTGTGCTTTTCCAACCAAATGTCAGCAAACAGACATACAAAATGTTTGCCTTAGCTAAATGAAAACAATGTCAGACATTTTTGGAAGATTCTAACTCAAAAGTGAGACTACAGAACTATCATCCTTACACCCCTGCTGACGTTGCATAATACATGCTGGGTCATAACTTCGACGCTTACTCTGCTAAGGCTATGCGTGTACATAAACGATTGGGTTTCTTTACAGTTAATACCATATGAATATGTATTTGCAGGCCTGGGGCACTAGCTGACAGTTAGCTGACAATTCAGCTATAACAACAGTCCAGACAGGGAAAAATACAAAATTTCCTGTACAATGAGGTTTTTTTGTTTTTTTTTTTGTTTTTTTTTTTGTCTTACTGACCTTATTTTCAGCTGATCTGTTTGAGACTGTACAATTGATTAGAATGATGCTAAAGCCTCCCTGAAATAATCAAGACAATGAAGGACTATTCAATCTATATCTTGCATCAGATACCAGGCATTTCCCTAAACTGCTTCAGAAAAGTCTTAGTGATGAATGTTTTACATTTCCCTTTATATGATTTACCATCAGCCAACACAGTAACTCATTAGTGACTTCAGCACATTTCTGTTTGATTGTGTAGTAATGCACAGTTTCACTGAGCTGTGCAAACACTATCAAACGGATTTTGCATCCTCTGTAATTTTTAATTTTATAAGCCTCTTTCTAGTACATATTAATCTTCTGGTTTAAAGATCAAGAACAGAAATACAGCCACATCCTTCAAGCAACATACCATCATGCAAACCTCACTGCAAATGTGGGTAGAAAGTAAATATCTATCTGTATGAAACAGGGGTCTTATGTCTCAAACCTGTTCATATGGCCAGCCCAAAGTGACACCAATACTGTGCTGAGTCCTACAAGATTAGGTTCTCTTCATTTTAGAAAAAAAAAAAAAAGTCATTGAAGAATTGCACCACCTTTGCCATTTACAGAGCAAGAACAATAATCTGATGACCACAGACAGTGCTCAGCTTCTGGTTGACCTTCCACTGTGGGATAGTAGCCTTCTGTGCACCCTGACAGACCAAGTGTCCGGTGCTCTTCATGCTTGATGAAAGGCAATAATACTCAAGCAATTAATTTTCCAAACTGAATTATCTGTTACTAATGTGCCTGGTTCCACTGGTGCAAAGACATAAAGTAATACCAGAGCTATTAGCATGGCAGCAGCCAAATACCAACACAACTCAACAAAGAACCCTTGCTGTTGTGTTTGGGTGCTGAAACACCCAAATTTCAGGCTTTCCTACCACTGCTGTGATTTCCCATCATCAGAGATACTGAGAAAATCTTTTCTCTACCCACTGAGTATTTGTCAGTTCTTGAAATGATGTTTGACCTGAGCTGATGAAAACCCCTCAGCATTTCAGAAACTGTCACAGCATGGCTTTCAGAAATAATTACTTGTTGCAAATTGATTTTATATGTCTTAAACTTGTTTTGCTTTGGCTGTTTTCTTTTCATTAATAGAAAATTAATTCCATATTGAAAAGTTGTTTCAGATTAAAAAAAAACATCAATTACAAAACCCTGTAATATTTGGCCAATCTTTTCCCTGAAATTCCAGAAAAAAACAAAAATCAGGAACCAAAACACAATGTTTTTGCTGAATTATTACCTTCTCACCAAAAACTGCATGAATTACCATGCTCAGACCAACACTCTCAGTCATCAGTATTCCTTGTGTATGTGGCAGTAGCTATCAAATAAAGGTTTGTGACATTTTAATTTTTCAGCTATGTGTTCCCATTTCTCCACTTTCACAAAGATAAAATGCACTTCTCAGGACCAGCAACAAACCCCACAACTCTTGTGCTTTAACCTCAGCTTCATGGTTTCCTCTCTGAAGTGGCTGTCCTCTACATATGGGATCCAAACTAGAGGCTGTGTCCAGGCAGCAGGAGCCTTCCCTGCTGTCTTCCTTTTGACACTGATCCACCCTGGGGTTGCCATCCCATGGACACACAAAGCTGCTCAACAAGAAGGAGTGCCAGGTGCAGCAGTCTGAGACTGGCTCATGAAAGTTGCTGTGTAAATCAGAAGAGTGTTCAGCACTGAATACTTTCTTTTTCTTAATTTTGCTTGTTCGTTTTATCAGTCACTCATACATTCTGCATAAACTGAGACCACTCCTTACTGCATAACTCTTGTGCGTCAGACTATATTTCCCATGAGTTTTGGGAGCACTAAAGGGTGGTGGAGAGAGAGAGAGGCTAAGTTGTCTGGTTGTCGTTGACAACAGTGTAGCAAATCTTCAGAGGTACAAAATTCAGCCTGGGAGCATACAGCAGCCGGTTCCTTGTGCCTGGCTGCTGGCCATGTCCTCCCTTGAGCACTCGGCAGGGAGTGAGGGGAGCATGCACATTTTCCCAATCTGAGTTACATGCTCAGCTGACTGCTGTGGAGAGAGCAGCTATAGCAAAGGCCAGGACATTGGGGAAACACGGCTGGAATTTGCAAGACTGTTCAGCATCAAAGTCAGGCTGCAGTTGGTCACCACCTCATGCTTCCATGGAGCTTATCCATCATCCACTGGTACCAGAGCTCTCCATTTCATGCTACCTAGGTTATGATTTCAGAGGGAAAACTTGTCACATCTTTCTTTGTCAGTGGTTGGGTTTTTTTAATGCTATACTGAAGAAGTAAAAATAAAGAAATGTCTAACATAAACCAGAAAAGGACCCAGTGATTTCTTAAGATGCCCCTGAATGTTTTTTTCTCAAAACACATCTTTTTGGGGTAGTGGCTTTCAGGAGCTTTGAAGGGCCCTTGGCAGCATCTGATGTCACTCTCATTCCAAGCAGTCACCACTGCTCAACTCAAGTGGAATGAAAAGATGTCTTCCTGAATGGGATGGTGCCATTTCCTGTGAGGACCGTGTATGATGCCGGAATATCCTACTCTCCATGTATGTATTTCCTGTACATAGACTAGACTAGATGAAAAACATACTTCAGGTGATCGGGACCTACAACAGTCATCTAGCCCAACTGCCTGACCACTTCAAGGCTATTCCAAAGTTAGAGAATGTTATCAAGGATATCGTCCTACTGTCTCTTAAACACTGACAGTCTTGGGACACTGACCAGCTCTCTAGAAAGCCTGTTCTAGTGTTTGACCACCCTCTTGATAAACAAATTCTTCATAATACTGAGCTTGAACCTCCTCTGGTGTGGCTTTGAACCATGATCCATCCTATCACTGGATCCCAGGCAGAAGAGCTAACATCTCCCTCCATGCCTTCCATCAGGAAGCTATTGAGAGTAATGAGGTTGCCCCTCAGCCTCATTTCCTTTAACTTAGACAACCTCAAGTCCTCAGCTGCTCCTCATAGAAGCTGTCTCACTTCTTGCTAGACTTTTTAAAAGGACCAGGTTTCTGCATCCACAATGTCCTGCCACTTCCATGTGACAATGTGGGTGGTGGAACCATGGGATAAAGTCTGGAAATCCAGATTAGACTATTCCTCTCTAAAATGTGTTTCTGTTTAATTTGTGTTCTCAGAACATTTAGGGATATTTTTTTTAAGTCCAGTTCAGCTTTTAAGAGTCATTTACATGAGTCTTATTTGACTTGTGAGCACTTGTGTAACAGTATTATAAGAATTACAGCAGAAGAATGTTTCATCCACAGTGCCTAGAGTGGTCACAAACTCTTCATGCAATTGCTGGAATAAGCACATAATGGTTTATGAAAAGAATAAACAGAATAGAGGGATTTGGTCATTTAAGCTGATCCAAACATTATTGCTGGTACAGAAAGCAACAAGTTCTAACAAAACCAATGGCATAAGTAGGGTTGCTTTGATGTCAGAAAAACCTGAAGAGGATCAGAATTATTATTAAAATACCATAATTTTGCTTACTTTGGAAAAAACAGATCCATTCTGAGACATCTCTGCAATTACCAAATGACCTCAAAAAATGTCATGTACCTTTTTGTCACTTTGCAGAATATAGCAAAAAGTCTGAAAACAATGATCCTTGTGCTGCAATTCTACTGCCTGGAAACTAAATAAAGGAATCAATAAGCATGCAGAGTATTTCTCCATCAACCCAAGCTGGATTGCAGAAGGATATACTGAAGTGTGGCTAGCATTAAGGCAGAGTCTGACTGGTACTTTCCAATATTCTTTCAGATCAGTAAGTTTTTATTTATAGTCTTTGTTCCCTGTACAGATGATGGAGGTTCTTCTTTTCAACCAGATGGTTTCTTCCTTCTGTGTATCTTTCTATGTTGTTGTTATGTTCTTGCTGAGAAGTTTCAAGAAAAGAAATTAAATAGTCCAATTACAGAAGTAAAATATACATCAATTTGTGTCAGTCAATTCAAGCTAAACAGAACAAAATGTGTAGATCCCTGTAAGCATTAAGCATTTTTCATAAATTGTGATTTCCTAAGGAGTGGCAGAAGCAGAATGATGTATAGTATATATCCAGAGGCTCTTTGAAAACTACCTTGGAAAATACAACTTTATTATGTAAAACTTAAATATATTAGTTCAGTTCAATGGCTTTTGTTTTTTCATTGCATTCACAGATATGCAGGGTGATGTTTCCCAGCTGTCAGTCCTGCCTCTACTGAAGCTGTATGACTGGAGCTGAAGGCAGAATCTAGCTCCCAGGTCTGAATCCAGCAGAGCATTTATATTCATATTTGTGTCCCAGAAAGGGTGTGCTCCTGTTGGCTTTCTGGGCTGCCTATAAGCTTGAAAGTAAGTATGTGCTTAAGTGCTTCACTGGAGCAGGCAGCGTCCTGGAGCCACACTAAAACATTCAGTCCAATTTATTTTGCAGAGGGTTTTTTTACTGCTTGAAAGAAGTATTTCTCTCAAAAAGAAGAGGGGAACAAATGTCCCAGAGCACTCATTAATTTCCCTCTCAGTCTCGCTCCTTCTTTTTGCAACTTCCTTCTCCTGGTTTTCTGGCTTATAACATCAACCCTGTCAATTCCTTACAAAACATCACTGCTAAACAGTCTTGTTTAACATTGCTAGCTCTCACTGTTTTTTTGTGTCTCAGACTTAAACTGAAACCTTTTCCTTGTCCAGGGTCTTATGTGTCTCAGACTCAATCTAAAACCTCTTCCTTGTTTAGGGCCTTGTTTTCCTTTCTGATCCCATTTCAGCCCTCAGTGGCACCAGCTGTTGAACACCATCTTTTTCCACACCCCAAACAACAGTGAGACATTTCCTACTGCATACCTGTCACACCTTGCCCTTTCTACCAGCCCCCGTCCTTCCTTTATTTAATCCGTGGCAGAAATAAATTTCTACCACGTAGTGCTAGTACAACTTCAGCAAATTCTTGCTGTCTGGACCAAAATAAAAAAGACTGTTGGGGGGATCTAGTAACCAGGGCAGCTTCAGAGAGGACTCTTTGCAGAACTGTATAAGTTACTAAGATTTCTTGGCCTAAAATGCAACCATCGGAACCTCTGGCTGAAATTCTGTGAGCCCCGAGGGCAGAGCAGTATGCATGGATCAGTGCTGCATTGCAAAGACTGTCTAAAATTCCTTCCTTACATGCTTTGCTCAATAAAGACAGAGCTGAGGGGCAGTAGGTATCAGTATGTCTTATAATAAAGCTTATGAGACTTTTTTTTTTTTTAATGAAGATGATCAGAAAAAATAAAATCACTTTGGTTTACTGTCTGGTAAATTTCTTGCAGTTTTAGTCTTACAGAACTAGTAATGATGACCAAACTGATTTCGTGTTTGCAGGGTCACAGCTTGTCTAATTGAATGCTTGCAGCAGTCTATAAAGAAGCTGATGAGCAATAGATCTGCCCATTTGTGATTCTGTATCCTTTTTTAAGCCATTTTTTTAATCTCAAAGGGTTGGCAAAGATCTGGAAGACATAGTCAGATCTAACAAGATGGTCTTGAGATCATAACTGCTCCATCATGTTGCATGTGGCCATGATGGTGGTGAAGGGGATTTGCGATCACAGTGAGTACTCTTAATGAAGGCAGCATAGCTCTGTGAGCAAATATTCTGTCCCCAATGTGACTAAGAGCAGACTTCAAAGAAACACTGGGAAAAAAGCAGGGAAGTATGAGTCATCTGTAGAATGTCAGCTTGCATGTGTTTTTATGCAGCATGTAATTATTTTTACACACATGTTTAATTAATCACTTTTTTGTATTTCATCTGGGACTGCATTTGTTTGTCATTCTTCTTGCTGGGTATAACGTCATGCCACTGCAGTGTCAGTGGCTGTTTTGGCAGTGGAAAGCCTTTCAAGAATACTGCAGTGAATGCAGCTGCCCTGAAAAGTGGTCCAAGTTGGAGACAACAGTCTGAGGGTGTTCTGTGATGAAAATTATACATTCCGTTGCACAATTCACTCTTGCACCCATGTCCAAAGCAAAGGTCCTGGTCAGGGAAAAACCAGAGATACTTCAGAAACCTGCTGAGGGGCCCTAGCCATGTCCTGATTGCAGAAAGGGGAACCTACCCCACAGACAGCCTGCCTGGAAAAGGCATGCTTAGGAAGGGCAGTTACATTTGGAGTAGAGCTGAAATGTCCAAGCCTGTGTACTGAGGTAGCAAGGAGTGCTGGGGAAAGTAAGACATAAAGCCAGGTTCTACTAACCACGAACACAGAAAAGTGGTCTCGGAGCAGAAGGATTGGGAGTGTGATGTGAGGTTTGCAACTGGAGGTATACAGAGACAGATGAGGCAAATTACCTCTTCCTCCCTGTTCCTACATGTCCATGGGAATAAACGCAAGACAAAGGACTATTAAGTGGTTAGGAAGAAAACAAAGTCTTTGATCCAAAGACCAGTTCTGTTCAATATATTCATCAATGACCTGGATGAGGGCACAGAGTGTACTGTCAGCAAGTTTGCTGATGACACCAAACTGGTGGAGCAGCTGCCACACCAGAAGGCTGTGCTGCCATTCAGTGAGACTTGGACAGGCTGGAGGGTTGGACAGGGAGAAATTCAATGAAATTCAACAAGGGCAAGTGTGGAGTCTTGTACCTAGGAAAGAACAACTCCAGGTATCAGTATAGGGTGGAGACGGACCTGTTGGGTGGCAATGAAGGGAAAAAGGATCTGGGGCTCCTATTTGATGGGAGTTTGACCACGAGCCAGCAGTGTGCTCTTGTGGCCAGGAAGGCCAGTGCCATTCTGGGGTGTATTAAAAGGTGTGTGACTAGTATGTCGAGAGA